>VWZP01005257.1:0-243893 GCA_013396995.1 Dicaeum eximium | reverse complement strand
GTGGGGTCAGTGGGGTCAGTGGGGCCCAGGGTCAGTGCGGTCAGTGGGGCTCGGCCCTACTGGGGCCTTGACCTTAGCCCCTACCGGCATCCAGGGTCAGGGCTTGCTAAAACATCTCTACATTATCAGCCCTGTGTTCAGCACAAACCCAAAACACAACCCCACACCAGCCACTGGGAAGAAATTGAACTCTACCCCAGCCACACCCAGCATGTATTCCACCCCTTATTCCATACTATTTACACCACGGCCAGACCTCACACTATTCAATACAACTTCACTAGCCACCACCCTTCTTCCCACAATTTGATATAATGCACAGATGTTATTCTGTTAGTCGATGGACNGCGCCCAGTGCGCCTGCGCGGAGTCCTCCCGTGCGGGTGGGCGGGGCGGCGGCCGGAGAGAGGGCGGGGTATTGTGTGGGGGCGGGGCTTGTACTCATCGGGGGCGTGGTCTGGGGAGGGCGTGGCCNCCCACACCAGCCACTGGGAAGAAATTGAACTCTACCCCAGCCACACCCAGCATGTATTCCACCCCTTATTCCATACTATTTACACCACGGCCAGACCTCACACTATTCAATACAACTTCACTAGCCACCACCCTTCTTCCCACAATTTGATATAATGCACAGATGTTATTCTGTTAGTCGATGGACCACCCTTGCAAAATGTCCATAAAATGTCTTTTGAGTTCATGTAGTCCATGACTTCACATTCCATCAGTTATGGTAGTCACCTGGGACGGCAGAGGTGTGTTTTGTGGAGATACTGGACACAAAGTCATCTCACTGGTGCAATTGCACTGCTTCTTGTAAGGCTTCTTCTCCATTGTTTTATGTAGTTTCTGCAGCAGTAATTCCTGTAACATGCAACTCAAGTCATGGGGCTGGGCTATTGCCAGGTGTAGTGAAGGGTAGGAAGGGCTGCCTCTTTCCTATCCAGCCATTATCACAGTGAAAGTCAAAGGGCGGATGCTGAGCAGAGCAGGACTGTGAGCACCTCAGATGTCCCCTGCCTGCTGCCCAAGCACGTAGTGTCCAACATCGGAGAGGAAAGGGGAAGAAATGTGCTTTTCCAGGCACTTGTGCAGGGAGGAACTATCTTCCCTCAACACCTGCAATGTTCAGCTGGTGTCCTGAATACTAATTTGTCATTATCCTTTCCTTAATGTTTGTCCTTTCAGCCGCTATGGATCAAAATTATTTTACTACAGCATTTGGCTTAATGACCTTCTGCAGCAGTGGACCAAACCAAATGAGATGTTTTATAAAGTGGTTTTGTTAATTTGCCTTAAAGCTCTCTGTTATTAACTTTCTAAGTTCCTATTTCTCTTGCATTTCAGCAGTGTTCATATAAATTTGATAGCTTCACGGCAGGCAGAAGGGAGCTCCTGTCAACAAAGCATTCACCAACCAGTTTGGCCATTGGCTGGTTCCTCACTATAAGCCCCCTTTCCCAAATGCAGAATTTAACTGGTGAATAGCATACTAGACTGTGATATCTCAGATCTCAAAAACTAGAGAGACTTGGGTCTGATCAATATTTGGATGAGCTACCTCGTTAGATACTGCGGAAAATGCTGCTGGTGATTCATTCAGTGGCATTCTTCTGTCTTATGAGTCAGGGCTGAACAAATGCCACTGCACAGCATTAGTGGGTCGTACCATTCAGGGGCAGAAACTGGAGATTTCTGCCAGTTACAGCTGTTGGAGGATCACTGATTTTCCTGCCTTATTCCAGTTCCAGTATGGCTTTCCAGAGCTGGCCAGCAGTTGTGGTGGAATACAGCAAAGGGTTTCCACAGTTCCTTCGCTCACTGGTGGCAGTGGGGCCAAGAACAGCAGTGGCAGCAGTGGCCATGGGCACCACTGTAGGCAGCCACAGACCTTGGCTTTGTGTCAGGCTGCCCAGTTTGAGCTGATAATGCAGCACCAATGTTACGTGCCCCACTGCTGAGAGCCCTGTGAGGGAGAGTCCTTCATTCCTCCTCCTGGAAGCACTCCCAGGGGTGCTTCCTCTGCACTTCCCTTGCAGGTAAAATCAAGAAATCTGTGCAGTGTTTTTGGTGTATGGGTGCAGACGTAGAGCTGGGACAGGGGGTAGATGAGAATGTTTAGTGCTCTTCTCCCCATCCAAACACTGGTCTTGGTGGTGCGTAAGTTTGCACTACATGGCACAGTCCTTCACCTGCTTCCTTGCTTTTTAGCTCATAGGTGTTTAAATAAGTGTATATGAAATTCCATTTTCTGCTGGAAACCCGGTTAAAGTCACCTAGAAATTATTCTGACTAATATTAAAAGTGGGTGGAAGGACTCGAGGAACCAGTATATGGACCTCTTTGTCTCTCTTTAGGGGCTTGTGAATAAATGGACTTTTCTAAACCAAAACTAAACTAGATTGGAATTATTTACAAATCTAAGTTGCCTATATGGTTCTCAGGTATTTCTAGATGACTGACCAAATGCTCTTGCTTTCATCCACTCCAGAACTTCCCAGAAGGGCTCATTCAAGACAGAATTTCTTTATAGTAATGTACCAGATACACATCCAAGTGCTAATAATGAACATTTATAAACTTGATATTGTAGCTAAATCCAGCAGAGGAGAGGTGAGGAGACAAATAAAGAATGTATTGTAGAGTACCCTCTTAACATACAGTTGTGTCTGAATCACAATGCCCTCCTCTGGTTCTCACTTTTTCAGTCAAACCAGGTTACTGTCTCCAGACAACTGTGAAGAATTGGTGTTACAACAGTCATTATTTCAGGTTTGCATTGAGTTGTATTTATCCAGCAAAACATGGAGCAATCTGGTGCTGGGACCAGAACTGAGCAACTCATGATAGTTTTAAAACCTATATCACTTGGTCCAATCCTCCAATTCTCTCCATCCTTGGAAGGTGCCCCATCCCTGGAAACATTTTAAGTCTAGGTTGGATGGAGCTCGAATAAGCCTGGTCTAGTTGAAGATGTCCCTGCTTATTGCAGGGGAGTGGACTAGATCTTTAAAGGTCCCTTCAAAACCAAACTATTCCATGAAGAATTCAATAGTTAATTGGGGAAAAACCTCTAGTTCTAAAGTTAAAATAATGTGGCTTAAGTTGGAGAGTTCAGGAAGTTTCTCACACACAGCATACGCCTCCATAGTGAACAACCCATTTTCACACTTCAGCTGAATTTATAATCACCTGTAGCACCTCTGCCAGGAGGGAGAATGGTGACCTCTCTCACCAGTGGCAGCTCTGCTGCTGTCACAGCTTCCTGAGCCTGTAAGGGCAGTGGTAGCCAAATGCAGATCAGCAGACCTGCAGTCAGACTTTACAGTGTGTTTACAAACAGGCTTGTCATCCAAACTTCATCTTAAAACCCTAGTGGGATCATTTACCCTGGACCTACAGGCCACAAGGAGAGCAGTTTGGATAGGCTGTGGGCTATGAAAACCATGAGTCCAGTAGCACTGCTGACTTCTACCAGACAAGTAGCATCACTGTAAAACACAACAATTAAAGAAATGCAGCTGGTGCTTGTTTTCTAAAACAAGTAATTAATGTATGACTATAACTCCCTTAAAGTAAACTTGCTATAGATAATAGCAAGGTGAATGAGGTTTAATTTTGCTGTGTTGGCAAAAAAGATTGCAGAAGATTTTGTTATCACAAAATTGAGTTACTGATTCCTTGGTGTCATCAGGCATAGTGTGTCTTCACCTGAGCTGCATAGCATTCTTTTATTTGTCCAGATTGCTTTCAGAGAGGCTGCCAATCAATATAAACTATTCACTGGTTTCTGGTTTGTATAAAAGGTTTTGAACTGTAGAAAAATCCAACTTTAATATCAGAATGTTTTCTCAAAATAAAGGTTTGCTGACAGCAGTTTAATGCTAGGCATGATTCACTGCAATGGTAAAATACATGTTTGTGGGAAAAGGGAATCTCAGATTTAATTGATATGATCAGCTGTGTTTTTACACAATTTGGTGAATTAGTAGAACCCAAAACACATTGAGCAATAGCATATAATAAAATATTTATCATGTCTGCTGTTTTTTGACACTTGTTATAGAGTAAGTATTGTACGATATATTTTACCATGCTTTTCTCAAAACGCTGATGGACACAAATTCTCAGCTCATTGTCTTCTTTACCTGCTTTTCAGGACATGGATGATGAACTAAATAATTCTATGACAGGATTGAACCAGCTGAAACTTTAGAATGATGGTACCAAAAAGAAAGGGAGGATTAAATGGATAAAAATACTAATTCCATCAGCGGCAACAAAATTCAACCATTCAACTCTGCATTACAGAAGTAACTCCAATACAGAATCAGGAATTTGAGGGAAATTGCAGTTTCTTGAATTCAGAGATTAGCTGGAATCTGTTATTTCCCTCCTACTGATTAATTTCATTTTCTGGAAGAAATTCCCTTTATCTCAATGGGATTACTTTTAGAACTGGTGTTGAATAACAGGAACAGGTATGGAAATGTGCACTTAAGATGTTCAAGCACTAAACCAAACCAAACTCATTAAGAAAAATTAACAAGTCAAAAATTTTTTATCTTAGTGCCATGATTTAGACTTCAAAAACATTCACTGGAGCACATATGACAGAGCAACCTAGTTGTGTGGCATTTGTTTTTCTGATATGCTAATTTGCCAACAGGAAAAGCAAAGTACATACACACAAAAATGAAATACATGGTTTAGAAGTCAAATTAATTTATCTTACTTTATTAAAATGGAAAAAAATATATGGTGCAAATCTACTTATTATAATACTACTTTTCAAACTCAAGTAATAAAAACTAAAATGTGAACAGTGAAAAATGCCTCACAGTTACGTTCACCTTGGCATTCTTGCAACTGATTATTTTGTACCTTGCAAATCTTTATTTGTTGAAATCAGCCACTTAGTTGGACTGTGATTTTCCCATTGTGAATTAAAGCTATGTTTTCATATTATTTTTTGCTTTGAAGTGATACTTAAAACAGTGGTTGTGGACACCAGGAAAGCAATATTTATTGTCCTCATCAGTTTTAGAAAACACTGATGTTTGTTTCAGCTTTATGAACCGAGGTATTTCTGAACTGTCTTTAGTGATCTCCTAGTTAACCTTTGGCTTGTGATAAATAAAGCTGAATAATCAGCCAGCCCTGACTGTAATAAAATTGTTCACCAGAAGCATACCTTGAGTTTGTGCTTCTGCTTGCTGCTGGTTGAAAATAATTTTGTAGCCTTCCTTTTCAAACTGTGGTGAAAAGTTAGACATTAAAAGCTCCATTTTATAGAAACAAAGACTTAGAAAACCCAGGTGCAGAATTTAAGTGGATTGGTTACTGAACTACATTTATTTAAGACCTTTTTCCTTCTTGTATATTCAGGAATTTCTTCTGCAAATTTGGATTTTTCCAGGAGATTTGCTGGAATAAATAGTAGCTTTTATCTGATGGACCACTGAGAGTCAAATATGAATTTCTTTCTTTTGGTGAAGAGCTGTATCTAGCAGAGTTTAGGAGGGATTATACTCAGGACTTTTTGACCTAGTTAGAGAGGAAGTTACCTGTCCTATTTGAGCAGCTATGTCTCTATATTGAGGAGTTCTAAGAAGCACAAGATTTCCACTATCTCATCCTGAAATGTTGGATTTGGGGATTGTGCTGTGGCTATTTTTTTTTCCCCAGCCTTTTGAAATACCAGACTCATGTTGTGCTTGAAAACAAAGAAATTGAAGAAAGTTTTCATCAACCTCTTCACATAAGAGTGTATTTCAAGCTTGTTCAATAAAAGACCTTGCAGTGCAAGTCCTTGTCTGGCAAGATAACAGCCTGAATTCAATGTGCTCAGGGAATACTAATTAGTCTCTTCATTCAGATTTTCCTGGTTTAGGTTTTTTTGTTTGTTTGGTATTTCCCCCAAGAAGTCTGAATATTTAGCATGTTGCCAACATTCTTTGTGGTTTTCCAGAAGAATTTAACTGCTTCATGGTGGCTTGGAGGTTCCTCTCATATTTATTTTCAAGTATTTTTTCTCCAAATGAAGAATTGTGAAAGCATAATCTGTGTGTTTAGACAAATGCTGTTCACACCTAAAAACTCCATGACAGTGGAAATCAAATATACTTCACTAGCTTTAGAATAATGAAGCCATTGAAAAATCTTCAAACCAGGATGAGTACAAAGAATAGTCTTGTCTTCTGAAGTTCTGTGCAGTGAAAAGCTCAAGTCATGGTTGATGAGGTGTCTCAGAGATGTTAGCAGTGTCAAGCAACTGGCAATTGGTTCCTGTGACAGGAAATAGCTAAGGCAGCCCAGTGCTACAAACAGTAGAAACTGTCCATATTGTTTTTGGAATTGTAGTTTCCTCCTTTTTAATTGTCATGTGTTGTAAGAGAACTTGATTTAGCCCCCAGAAAAAAACATGTCTTGCTTTTATGTGGTCTCTGTTCCTTTGGGAAGAATGGTACTGGTTAATGTACACACAGCTTCTCAGCAAACTGAAATGTTTAGCTGGTCACTTGGGTAATGCAATTGCATTTGATGCAGAAAAGTTTGCAGCATGGCAAGATGAAAAAGGGGAATAAGCTTGCCATGAGGGGCTATTAAAAAAGACACTACCCCTGGATTAGGAGTCTTTGAGGTACAAATTTCTGAAGGATGGGAAAATATTGTTAAGTATTTCTGTGCAGCTGCCCATTGCATTGCTCTTGGCCATTGCTGGGGGCAGGGCTGAAGCCAGGCTTTTACAAAGAGCTGCTCTTTGGTCTGATCTACTGTGCCTTTTCATCAACATCTGCTTTTTTATTTTTTTTTATGTGCAAAATGATTGCAACAACAAGTAGGCTATCAAGAAATTAAATTACATTGTGCTCATCTGTAAGAAAAAACTATTCCTTGAAATGAAAGGCCCAGCCAAGGTTTTGTTCAGCTCTGTGTGTTGGTGTAGTTGGTGATGAGCATTAGTGTATCTGAGGCATGAGCAGAAAACATAAGTACTTGCTGTGGTCTTAGATTCTTGCCAGGAAAATTTGCTTAATGAAGTGAAATCCTTCTGTTTACCTTGAAGCATCTCTTTGGCTCCAGCTGATTTTGTTTTATCTCTGTAAACTATTTTACTCTGCTTTAATTTTCTCCCAAGCAGCCTGTAATCTTTCCATGCACTTCAAGCAGAGACAGTAGATAGTTAAAACTTGTCTGTGTCTGATTTGGAAGACTACTGCAGACACTTTTGTGCAAAATAAAAGACTCTACTGAGTCTCCACTGTAGAAATGTGCAGCTTCTGTTTATTTTTGTATGTTTTTACAAATAGACAGCTGACAAGCGGTGCCTAATAAAGTATTAAGAATAATAAACAAAAAAATAGTATAAACAAATAGGCTGAGCTTCTATTTGGTATTTTTTCACTTCAGTGTTCTTTGAATCCAAGCAATGGATATGTTCAGTGATGGTAACTCAAGCAGATTTCTTATATGCTAACTTTCCAAATGATAACAGCCCTAGAATTCTTGAATCTGTCTTAGGAAACAAGAGTCACACAGCTTGAAATTTCTCTGATGGTGTAAAAAGGAGCTAACTATATTTCTTCTTCATTGGCTTTGATCTTGTAGTAATCACTCCTCATTTATTCCAGGGTAGATGAGCACCACTCCAAAGGCCCTGGCAAGTGAGAAGAGTTCAGGGATACAACCCACATAGCATAACCCTCTTGCCTCAGTAGACAGCTCTTAAGCTCTGTGTTAGGCTGGGAAGTTCCACCACTGTCTCACCCTCCATTGTGCAAAAAGTATCTATCCGTGTTTGCAGATCAGATTCTCCCTTGGAAAGATGAAACCCAAGATACAGTGAAGTTCTCTGTGGGCAATGCTGTGATTTGAAACTTTTGTCTGAGAAAGAGGCATTAAGGCCATGAGAAACAGCAGCCATCGTCTACATATTTTCTTCACAAATATTTTCTTTCTGTTGTAAGTACTTTGGTATTCTGACTATTTATTAAAATATAGAGAAAGGAATCTCAAAAATATAGGAGTGTCTCTTAATTAATTCTCACCCTCTCCTTTGTCTTTCATCAACTTTTCAATTTAGATGTAAGTCTGTTCTTCATACCAGTGGCTGAAGTGAATGAATCACAAATGTCACATTTCAAAAGAAAAAAGTTTGCGTCAGACCTTTTTTCATGTAGTGTTTTGGGGTTTCATGTTGCTGAGGACATTCAAGCATGGTCCTTACACAGTAACATTTATTCTGGAGAGAGCAATTTGTTTCATGCAAAATTTGAGATGTCATTTGAGATGTCTGGGGAAATGTTAATTTTGGGTTTCCTGGTAAAAGGCATGCAAACGATATGACTTTTCCCCATTTTAAATTCTAGTCACAATGTGGCCTGTCATTGAAGCCTTGGTTAACTCTTTCTCCTTTTTTCATCCAGGATATTGAGTCTTCACTCTTAGATCAGTCACAGATCCTTTCAATTTGGTATAATTTTTCATACCTTTGATTTAGACACTAGTCTTCCATTTTGTTTTCAGTGTGGTGCAGCCCACAAATTTTTTCTTTTCCATGCTATTGACATCCCTCTGACTTTAGGTGAAAATGAGTAGAGAACAATTCTGCCCAAATTGTCTGGTGTCAGACATAAAACTATTTTACAATCTTCCTTTCCACTGGAACTTAGTGATGGAAGATATAGAGTGATGCAATGCACAGATTTTGGGGGTTTTTTGTTGCCTTCTGTGTATGTCTGTAGGGATTCAGCTCCTCTGGCACTTTCCGTAGTTTGAATCCTCAAATTAAGATTATTGTCTTTAATTTTTTTCTGCTGCTGGCACAATGGCATGTTCATTAACCACTACAACCCAAGGTGCTTGAAAGAGAATTCTCTTTATCTGGTGACACAGTTCCAACTGTTTTTGCCTAGCAGAAAAAAAACTTTTACAGACCTCCTCCTCTGGATATTTTTGTGTGTCTGGACAGAGAGCCCACAGAAAGGTATGGATGACTGCTACAGGGAGAACAGTTTGGCTGCAAGATAAGGAAATCAGTCTAGACAGATCTGTCTGCACACAGGATAAGATTATTTTGCCTATCTAAAGTCCTGTTCCAATAGTTTAGGGCATATTTATATTTTCAGTGATGGCTTCTTATATCTTCAAGGATTTTTATGAGAAGCAGTATGACTCCTCTAGCCTAACAACCTCCTACAATTCATAGGATGTTTGAGATTTTAGGTCCTGTGCTCAGGGCAATGAGTCTTACTAAAGTAATTTGCTTTCAGTGGAAGAAGAATTTCCATATTCCCAATAAAGAATTTTGATGTGCAGTACCTGAAGAATTTATGGTTATTCTAGTATTAGGTGTTTTAAAATTTCATACTGTGGGGTCATTTGATGCAAGGTATGTCAAAAAGATGTGGGACTACTTGGGAAATACTAAAGGCTAACGTGGACCATGTTAAGATACTAAATTTTTGCTGAATCCATCAGTGCCTTTCTTGGAATAGATTTGTGCATACCATGAGAGAAACGCCCAGATATCTAAGACTAAACTTGTGGGCTGTTAGGCAGAGAACCTGTTTTACAGTGTTGCACACATCTCCTGGAACACTTTTTGACTTTTCCAGGAAATGTCTGTTGATTGTAGACAATCTGCCCAGGAATCTCATGCTAGTGGAAAGCAAGACTATGTCCAGTAGCATTTTACAAAACCTTGTTGGAAAGGGGTATATCTGGAGTCACTGTGTTGAAGTCAGATCCTCCCTGAAATAAGAATACAGCAGGAAGAGGTTCAGAGGAAGGAACAAAAATAGGCTGCTGTGTGAGGCAGAGACAGAAAGGTCAGGCTATTAGATGTTGTGCAGGAACAAACAAGGGATGATACCGTAGGTATAAGCAACATTTTCCTTAGGTTCTGCAAAAGAATGAGCTCAAGGAAGTTCCTGGTGAGGTTAAAATGGCAATACCCCTCAAACTGATGAAATGTGTCTCTCCAAAAAGCACACAGACTTTCAGAACTCATTACTCAAGCATGTGTTTTAGCAGGAATTGAATAAGAATTTCTGCTGCTGCCTTAAATAGAAAATTACATGCAAAAAGTTATAAAACTTAATGTTCCAGGATGAAAGTTTGACACTTCCTATTTAGGGTCAGGAAGACACTTCCTCTGGAGGTACACTAATAAGAATTGTCTATTACACAACATTTTAGCTTTCTATCTCAATCCAAATGTCATCAGTGACAGTGTTTGTCTAGATGAACCCCCATTTGGCAACTGCTAGTCTGCTCTCTTCTAAATTTAAATACCCTTCTCAAATGTCTCAGACCCCAGTGCCCTAAAACTCATAGTTTTATTTTGTCATACACAAGCATAAGAAATAACAAGAAATAGTTTCCCTGCTGATCTGAATACATACCCACGGACTTGTTTAATTAGGATTATGTGTGTAGAGACAGTTTTCTGATAGTTTATTTTCCCTAAAATACTGTAGGCTAAATTCCATTCACCCAGGGTAACAAAAGTTAGATTGAAGCAGTGGTCCCTAGTTTAGTACCAGTGTATTTGTACATGTGAGAGCAATGAAATGCTCCTACATTTTTTGCTCTGGTACTAACCATGAAGGAGCAATCTACCTGTTAAAGGCATTACTGACTCACCTTATTGTCTGTCCCACATGAGGAGAGAGAAAGTGGACGGGACGCTGTCAGAATGGACAACAGCAAGGTAATGGTTCATCGAGCAGCCATCAGTGCAGAAAGCAGAAAAATCCAATTAATCCTTGGAGTATGAGAAAATCTGCTGTCATTTTCCACAAAATAACCTCAATCAACTGAAAATTGTTTCAGCCAGTTTTTTAAGTGGTAAAATGTTAAGTAAGCGTGGTCTTTCAGAGACACTGATTTCTGATCTGCTTTAAGAGGTAAATATGAAAGCTATGTTTGGCACCTTCCCTGAAATACAAATAAAGAAGAATATTTTTCACAAGGTAAGCATCCTCTTTTCCTTGATCCTCTACACCAGATGATCTCTATGATCTCTCTGTGATCTCTCCATTACTATGTTGGCAATGGCACACGTATTTTGGGCTGTATGCCAAAGCCTGAATCATTAAAGTTGAGGTGTGTAGAGAAAAACTTTGGTACACCAATAAAGCTGTATCTCTGAATGGTCAAACTGTATATCTCTTATTTTATTAGGTATTTTAATTACAGGGTTGTAGCTATCATATTACATTCTTAATGTTGTCTTACCTCCATGTTACTATCTAAGTGAATTTTTTTTCAGGATGTGGCTATGTAATGATTTCATGTGTAGGTGCATTTGTAGTACTTCATCACTTAATATGCTGAATAAAGTTACCTTTTAGTATAGTCAGAGAAGTGTGCTTGCCTGGTTTGTATGCACTGGGGTTGTACATCTTTTGAAGCAATGTCTCTTCCGTGTGAACTGGAACTTCTCCAAAAAATGTTGAGCAAGGTTGTTACTGTAGCAGCAATTTTCATTCCCTGTTGGGAGTATTCAATGCTCCCACAATAACCTCTGAGTAGAGATGCTCCTAATTTGCAGCTCCCTGGAGCAGGAGTTTTCATCCTTTACCTCTGATATCTACTTAGGACTACTTCAGATTAATAAATTTCATTTACTAGGTATTCCTCATATATATATATTAAAAATATATATATAAAAGAATTAATGTGCTAAATTATTTAATCTGGATTTTAGTTTAATTTCTATTTATATGGTGATGATTTCCATCTCCACTCTATCATTGTTCAGCTGTAATTTCTCCTTCACTTTGAAGCCAATTTATTGAAGTAATAGTAATTTGCCATGGAAGGTTCTGAAACATATTATTTACGAGTGCATTCTGTCACCCTCAGACAATATTCTGAGATTACGTAATGCATCTGTACATAGCGTTTCTATATTTTCCTATGCTTTGTTATTTTTTCCCTATACTTTTCCCTTGAAAAAACATAAAGTATAATAATTATTTTATTTTGTGCTAGAATTCTGTAAGAAGACACAAAAGCTCTGCTCCATTTTTGAAGTTCTTGGATTAATTAATTCCTGTAGTGCAAAAGGTCTGGGTAAATTCTGATCAATTCAGTTGAGTGTATAAGCCAACGCCATACTTCTTAATGTTTGTTATATCTGGATTTGTCATTTCAAAGTGTTTTTGAGACTATTTTCATTGTTAGGAAGAGAAGTGACTTTTTTTAGAATTCTTCAATGGCTGAGTTCACAGTTAGCATGACATATGAGACTCATTTCCTCATTTGTTACTATTTAAAATGTATACTTATCCTCCCACTCTTCCTGAAAAAGTTCTGTTTCTTGTAGATTCTCTGCCCAAAAACCTCTATAAAAGCTGCTCCTTCATTTGACAGACAGTGTGCAGTCCCTTTGAATAATGAATAGGAGCAGTTGATGCCTGCGAAGGTCGTGTCTCCATGGACATTTGTTCCTGTGGCAATGCTGTCGATGTTCTGTGCACCAGCCAGGCACTCTAAGTTTCCTTATAGTCATGGAGAAGAATGGGCGCTTCTTGGGTGCATTTCATCTGCACTGAAAGCAGACATGTTAAAGATGTGGATGGGTTGCTGTCTCTGCCTGTGAGTTTCTCATGTTCCCTGGTCCTGAAGACAGTCCCTGCCTGGTTCCAGGCGTAGTACAAAGCTTCTCAGAGCTGCAGTTGCAGAGCTGCAACTTTGGTGCAGCTTGCAGAAGTGACTGGGGTGCAATGCCCAGACACCCTACTTGGTGGGAATAGGTATTTTTCACTTTATGGGAACTGTATTTACTAGGTTCATGGATTTCTCCTTCACCCCAAGAATTGCACCATGGGTGTTCTCAATTGTAGAGCTCATTCTGTACTCAGATTATTTGTAAATTATGCTGCGTTACACTGGCTAGAAGTACAGTGTTTTTCATCCCTGCTGCCTCTTCTTTTCTTATATCAGTGCTATTGTGTGATCTCCCGGACTTTTGAGATTTGTATATGTAAAAACTCTTACCCTGGGTTTAGTCATTCTTACAAAACTGCAAGCAGACACAGTGTATGAAGAATAAGAATACTGATTTGCAGAGTGCTATTTAATGAAAATTTGGCAAGGGTATCTTCTTCCAGAGATTTAATGAAATCCAAAGTTGTTTGTGATGACCCTATAATTAAAAGGAAAATGTTCTCTTCTCTTGTGGACACTCATGTATTGATATGTTCAGTTGCGGGAAATTAAGTTGCATCTGAAATTTTGTTTCCTTTATCATGTTTGCTGGAAGATCTACACAGAGTCTTTTAATATATTTCCTCATTTTAGCTTTCATTGAGTTCCTTTGATTTCTATTACTTGAGGTTTGTAAAAAAATTCTGGAGTATTTTTTTGCTTGTTTCGCTTTGAATTCTGACCTGAATTCCACAACATTTTATTATTCTTACTTCCCTTGTAACTCATTGTTTTCTCCAATTGTCCTTTAAGGAAAGCATCAGGAAAATAATGCTCAACCTTTGTAGAAAACTGTCTCCTAAATGGAGAACTATTTTCAGTCTTGCAGACAAAATAGCTACTCTCTAGTTGCTTTAGAGCAAATGGTAGTTATAAGTTTTTTTATGGTTTTTTTTTGTTTGTTTGTTTGTTTGTTTTTTGGGTTTTTTTTTTTACAGAATCATAAGTGAAATAGTGGATTTGGTGCCCAAAATTTTTTAAAATGTGCTGGTGATTTTTTTTTCTTTCTTCATAGCTTTTATGAAGGAAAATTTTTCCCAGCAGGGGAAAAAAAAAAAGGGCAAAATTTTGATGCTTCTTCTGTGCTTTTTCAAGCAATGCTTCTGCTCTTAGTCTCCCATATTGACTTTATAGTCCAGACTCTGTCTGTGATAAATCTGTTTGATAGAATTATTTGGCTAAAATACAGCAATTAACAGGCAAATGATGTTCTTAAAATTTAGCAGTTGGTTAATCCAATACAGTTGTCCACTAGCTAAGCCATACATGGTTTTAATATAACCTCTGTTTTTTCTAATTTGTCTTTTCCTTGTTCTATTTGACTACTTAATTAAAGCAATCAATTCTGGGTATAAATGGGACGTAAGTTATGAGGACTGCATGAGTCCAAGCTAAGCTCTGCTGCACCGTGTTGAGAGCACAGAACATGGTCAAGGCTCTTCAGTGATTCTTACTGCACAGAGAAGGGTTTGGGGATTTTTCAGATTTGTGCTTTGCTGGTCTGTGAGAGAGCTGCTAAAGACATCAATGGAAGCATCAGTACTGACAACAGTTTGGATCTGATGATGTAAAATAGTATTTCCTCTTTAAAATAATTTTTCAGTGCTGGTGGTTTAGAGCAGACAGGTTGTCAGGTTACTGGTGTTGCAGGGACTTCAGAAAACAGACTGGGAGCAGGGGAATGAAAGGTACAAAACCTGAGTGGGGCCCTCTGGACAAGAGCTTCATCTTCCTGCACAAGTCCTGGATGAGAATACACCCAAGTATTAGTGCCCACTCTGAGTTGTCCTTGGGAGTGGCCTTCCCCTTTCCACTGACTGCCAAGGGAGGTAGGAAGGGTGGCTTTCTAATTTAGGCACCTAAGTCTGGTACTGACAATTGCTAAGATGTGGATGGTGACATAGTAACAAGTTTTGTCCTTATGACTTTTCCTGTGAGACGTGCTGACCAGTTAATACTTGCTGATGGTGGTGTTGATGAGGACTCATCAAGTTTAGAGCAGGAAATTGGAGATGATATCTTGGTGCCACCAAACCGCAATACTGAATCCATTGGAGTTGGTATTCCAGCCACTGCTATGCAATGCAGCAAGATATCCATTCATCCTGTCCTAGCCTTCCTGATTGGTGCTCTCTGTGAGCACTTTGGGATTGTAGGGAAAAGATGCTCAGATCCACAATTTCAGTTTACCCCACTTGCACAGAAGGAATTCAATTATCTCCATTATTGCAAGGAAACACAGAGGTGAACGGGAGATGTTACTAAGAAATGAATGTGGATAGCAATTTGTCGTTTTTATGTCCAAATCTGTATGACAGTGATAGTCTCTTAATTGAAAACTGTGTCCTTCTGCAAAAGAAAAAGAAAACCTGTCTTTTCTATCTCACAAAGTTAATTTTGGTTGTTAAAGAAAAGAGTTTTTGAAGAGACTTTAATGATTATTTAAGCCTACTTTTACTGAGAGTTTCCCCTGGATCTCTCACAATAGAATTAAATGGTGGTCTGAGTAACTGATTATTAGCTGTTATTGGACATATCCTTGTATTTTCCTTGAGATCAGAGATCACACAAATGGATTTACCAGACTTCTCCACTTAGAGGAAGAGATCTTGCCAAGGCCTACATCTGAGGGCATGTCTGGGCTGTGCATGGTGTTAAGAATCCTTGCCTTAGGTCCAGATATGTGCCTGTTCCTGGCTCCAGATCTGGTGTTTTCAGGGTTGGTTTGGTGATTCTCCAGAATCCTTTGTGCCTATGCCCCCATTATGCAGATATATTACCCCTGATTTTTATGGAAAACTGTTGGGTAGGAGCTGATAAAAAGTGGCTCATCAGGTTTGAAGTGATGTCTTACTCCTGAAGAGAGCAAAAGAAATTTTAATGGAGTTATCCAGCAACTTAAATATTCATACTTCTCACAGAGCTTGCCAGAAAGAACAAGACAGCTGTCATGAAACAGTACACAGCAGATGGTCTACAAACTCCCCTGAACTTTTACTCACCTGCTAATCCTACTGCCACCACTGAACCCTGGCTGCCATCTCAAAACAAAAACCATTGAGGAAAAGGGATCAGCTACTGACCAAGGCTTTCTTTCCCTAATTTTGCATTTGTACTTGTACGTGCTGTTCTGGCTGCCCTAGCAGGGTGAGATCAAAGAAGCACCTTCCCCATATGCAGGGGAGATTAGTTGCTGAGGGGGTATGCTTTCTTAAAGTGATTCTTTTCCCTGAAGTTGACTTCTATGACTCAGCCAGACACAGAAAAGGGAGAGTATGTGGGTGTGAGAGGTTTGCACAAAATTATTGCACTTTCTCAATATTCTGTGTCTCTTGTCATCTGTCTGTAGTTTCAGAAAATACAAAAATTAACCCTGGATGGAAAGCAAAGCATAGTTTTTAAATAATTATTTTCTTTAGTTCCATTTTCTGAAATGCTTTTCTGGGAGTATACTTAACTGACTTCAAAAAACATTTGAGGTGTGCTTTACACAGAGAGGATACATGAGTCCCTCCCTCAAAGCAACATGTGCAGAGGTGCCATGTTTGGCTTTCTTGCAGGAAAACAGAGAAATGGATGTTTGTGTCTTCTGTCTGGCCAAAATGCTCCTAAAGATACTGTTACTGTATTTTTGGGAGGGGTTTACTGTGTGGTTTGCTCAGGAGTCTTTGGAAAGGGTTTATTTCATGTTAATTATTTTTCATAGGTGGCCCCTCAGAACATGTGAGAGCAGCTTTTAAATGAAGGATACAGATATCAGATGCAGATATCATTTGGTTATCTGACAAGACCAGTGTAGGTAGAAGAGGAGAAATAAAGTTGGGATGGAGACACAGTGGATTTCCATGAAGGGGAAAAACTTCTGGAATGTTTTAGCAACTTCACTCATAATCTGAGAGTATTTTGGTGGCAAAATAATAATGTCATATGGCCAACACCAACAGCAGGGAACAGAGTGAGTGCCATGGAAAATGAACAGGGAAACAAGAGTGGAGAAACAACTTGGAATATAGAGTGGTGAGAAGCCAGGTGAAATAAAAAAAAGTTTAACAGCACAAAAGAAGACAGAAGACACAGGTGAGAAAATATGAGAAGATGGAGAAGCTAGGAAAAACTTCCTTTTTCCTTCTTCCTTTTCTTTTCAGAAAGGAAGAAGACAAGAAAGAATGAGAGAGGTAATTGTTGCTGTGAAGAAAGAGGTTAAGCCAAAATAGTTAGAAGAAAAGGGATTTTGTTAGAAAAGTAGGCTTAAAGAAATGTTCTTGGAGATCAAACAGTAAGTAAATTTGGTAAAATGTTAGAAAGAAAAATGAAAGAGTGAAAAAGGAAGTTGCATAAGGCAGAAATAATAAGTAGAGTGAACGAGTAAAGGAGAACAAAGTCAAGGGAGAGAATTTCTGTGCTATAGGAAGCTTGATTCTGACCTATTTTGATATAAAGTGACTTAAATATATTGAACAGACAACACCAAGGGGGTTTGAGGGAGCCAATCTGGCTGAATCTAAAAGGCAGTGATGCTGCCTGAAGCTCTGCAATGGGGAGGGCAAAGGGTGGCTCTGAATTGTCAACCCCAGCAGGTAAACCTCACTGACCTTTGCAAACTTCCATGGGGACTTTTACCAGCCCCTCTCTGCCTGGTAACAGGGAGGCAGAGGGTCAGGTTTCAGGTTTTTTTAAGGTACAAAAACACTATCTCAAACCACACCCAGAAACCTGGTGAAGTCAAATCACTTCCTGGGCTATACATCCTTATTTGCCAAGATGGGATGAAGTAAATTAGGCACACCAGAATGGTACTGAACACAAAGAAGGAAAAAGAAGGGGAAGATAATAGAATAATAAAATAATTGAAATGAAAAGTAGCCCCTGCATACCTCCAAAATATAATTAGTACTGCAACCCCAGGCACCTTGCTGGTGCCCTGCAGGACTCATTCCAGTATTCCAGAGTCTGTCTTGGACCAAGGAGCCTGAAATCACACATGGTATTGCACATGAGGTTTTGCATCAGAGGCAGAGGCTTTGGGACTTATATGCAAAAAAACCCAAAACCCTGAAGGTTATAAAGAGAGAGGAAATGTTAGAAAATATCTCTAGCTACTCTGTTATTAAATTTTCAAAATACAGGCATTTCCATTTTAGCATAACTGCGTTCAGTGTTGCAACTGATTCAAGAAAAATAATCTTCCAATAGTCTAAAAGCATGTAGTTTAAAAACTATGCCCACTTAAGAAGTAATTTCTTTAATTTGATATTTAACTTCTTCCTTCTCAGATTCCAGAGGGCTTTTTGTAAGGAAAGGAAGCTTTGCCATATCACATCTGATATTACAGAGATTGAAAATAGCAAAAAGCACCAGCCAAATTTAGCATTAGCTTGTGTTTCTGCTTATCTACTCTTTTACTATGAAATAATACAGTTTAGTGTTACATATTTATGGTTCACCCACTTTTGATCAAACAAACTCCTCTTACTTGAGGCAAGAGAAAACTCTATTAAAGACAGATATAGACAAAAAATGACTCAGGAAATTTGTCTTTTTCAGGGATAATGTTAAGCGTGTGGAGCCAAAACTTCATTCAGAGGCTGCCCTGAGGCCCCTTGGGGTTACATTTTTTTAAAAAGCAGCCAATAACTCTCGCCTCCAGAATGGCAAAACTCATTTCACTGACTCATCTTTCCAATAACAGTCACGTCATCCCTTTGAAAACAAGCAAACCCAACGACCAAATCCAAACAAATTCCTTTAATGGAGTGTCAGGGAGAGACTCAGCTTTTATTTTACCTACTAGCTCTACAGTGACAGTCAAGGTGCCTGGGGGGCACCTCAGGGGCTGGGAGAATACACATGAAATAAAATCCTTGTAGGTGCTACCTTATGACATTTGTATCCCTATACCCGTAACGAAACCCTGCTGTTATCACAGGGAACTTTTGCTCTGCATTACCCAATGCATACCATTTGCATTCCAAATACCCATTACATAAATATTTGTCATCTTCACTAGTTTGCTACGAGCTGGGTAAGCTCTTTAGGGCCGTGCCCCGTGATCTGGACGCTGGGTTCATTTAGTCGTGTTCTGGTCCACTTCCCGATCATTTCTCCCGTGACTTCTGACTGTTGGCGAAGTTTCTCTGTACTTCAGCTCATGACTTATAAAATAGGATCCAGGGCCCTTGATGGCCAAAGAAAAGGCCATTAACCCTTGTGAGGATTTGCACACCCAGGTGAGAAGCTGTATCCAGAGGATTTAGGAAGACAGATCTGTTAGAATAAAGTGCTGATAACGTTGTGTAAGGCCAGACATAGCCCTCTCTGACTGAGTGTGTTCCCTTCACCAGGCACACACATACCCACTATGCCATGAGGAAAAAGATCTTCAGTTTCTCCCTACAAACTTATGTATTGATATGTGCAGTGATACTTACCTTAAATACAGTTAATAGTAATTAATACACATACTTACAATTAATGCATACCTACCTGATCTAGTGGAAGGTGTCCCTGCCCATGAGAGGGGGTTTGGAACCAGGTGATCTTTAAGGTCCAACCCAAACCATGACTCTATGATTTATCAGCTGTCTTTAGAAAAGTTTTAGAAATAGACACTTTCTATGGCTCCAGTTAATAAGGTTCTGAACACTACAAAATGCTCGCTGTTATAAAATGCTCCAGATAGAGATACTGCAAGCTAGATACAAGGTGTGATAGGTATGAGGTTGCGCACAATTTTTTTGCATAGTCCGGTGAACCTGAAAGAGCATCTTTAACCAAAGAAAAGGTTCACACTTACCACAGGCAGATCAGTAGATGTGTGGCTGACATGTATACATAAGGACAAGCTGCTACATCTAGGAAAGATTTAAGGCTGTTTGTAATCTGGTCATGTTAGCATAGTTTGCTCTTGGCCTTGTGCAACTGCATAATGACTTGCCTTACAGAAAGGATGCTGTGGAGATACACTGTTTTTTAACCACCTTCACTGATGCATATGAAAGATAAGATGATATCTCACACTATCAGTGCAGCAGAAATCAATGACCTTACATTTCTTCGCTGTGGTATCTGCTAACAACAAAATACAGAACACAATTGTTACCCTCTCCTGACTGTGTGGCTGTTTTCACAAGTGATATTTCTTGAGAAGTAGAGAGATGATTTTCAGGGTATTGAGGTCTTTGTCATAATTCTTCTGTTCTTACAGATTTTTCTTTGAATTTTAAGTTCACAGAGGGAGGAATGAGAAGCACCACTGACACGTGGAGAGAGCAAAGGCATTACCTTTTCAGTCTCAGGGTCTTTCTCAAGATATTTTAAGATCAAGATATTTTCAGTACATGGTAAAATAATTGGAGGTGATGTTTATCCTTTTTAGAAATTTTCAATGGGCCATGGCTATTTCCATACTGCTTACTTTAGAACTGAGCCTGTTCCATGCAGAAGAAAATTTAAAGTAAATGTTTGTCTCTTTTATTAGTGCCTAGTCTTTTTTAGACTTCAGGAGGGTTTGCTTGAAACATAATGATTTTGCAAATGGCATGAACATTATGTCAGCATTGGCAACAACATATGATATCATTTTTCCTTGTAAGGTGTTTTTTGGGGGGTTGTTTGTGTTGTCTTGTAGTGGCCCTTAGTCCCCACCCACACCTGCTGCTGTGTCTGCTCTGAGGGGTGGAAAGATTGATTTTGTCTAATTTTACCACCCACTCTGAAGTTGTCATAACCTCTGCTGAGTCTCTCTACTTCATGTCAGATTTTGTGAATGGCAAAGAAGCCTAAAAGCCAGCTTTTATAGTGTTAAGCCCCTTTGTAGAAAATTCCCTACAGAAAATTAAACCAACCACCCCCTGAACTCACTATATGGATGGTGATATACAGTTTATTTAGTTTTCCTTTTTTTCCATCCCTGCTCACATTTGTGTATGTGTATACGCACATATGCATACACACACTCACACATTTTGAGGACTACCAGAGCAATTCAATGTTCCCATTCTTATCCCCTCTCTAAGCTGTGACATTGTTAATAACACTGAGAATTAAATCAATGTCACAGGCGTCTGACTGGGAACCGCTGAAACTAAAACTCAAGAACTGTAGTTTGGTGCTTTACAAGCTCCATCTATTTCTGCATCAGGCATCCACATGTCACACTTTGAGGTCACTCCAAAAGCACTGCAAAGACAGGCTTTGCTTTATTGAAAAGAAAATAATGCAAGGTTTTTGAAGAAAACATTAAGTTTACTTGCTAACGAAATAAAAAGGCAGAGGCTGGAGAATCTCTGTAGGATTTATCTGCACCCAGGTTGTGTTCCCTCTCTCTTAAAGGGCAGAGGTAGTGTTGCATTTCCTGAAAGCCATGCACCACACTGAGTACAATAACATTTCAGCCTAGGTAGGCGCTGTCTATGTGTGTCTGAGCAGCACAGAAAGACTCACAACTAGAGCAGCCCTGCTTCCTGTGACCTGCCTTGTAGGACTCCAGGGTAGGCTGCCCCTGGCTCTCTGCTGCTACCCTGCTGACATCACTGCAGGAATCCCCACTCTGCCATTTTTTGGGAGCTGCCAGACCTATGTAACCCTGGAACTGAATGAGAAGGGAAGAGAACAAATCCAGAGCTTTGTGATCTGGGTCCTATTCAGTCTTGCTTTTCCCCATCTGAATTTGGTCTGTTCCAAACAAGTTTGTTAGAAGTGTCACAGGATGTTTAAAGGGCAAACATTAGTCATACTGGTGCAGAGCAGTGTGGTGAGACTAATATGAGGCTTGATTCATAACCTGGATTAACTGAGGATACTTTTCAATGGGAAGGTAAAAGGGGCAGCTCTAACATGAAAGACTACATAACATTTAATAACTCTTGCTCTCCTGCAGAGAAATCAATTTGTGGTATATGAAACTGGGTTAAGATGACAGTGCCTGTCCTCATGTGAAATAACGTGTGACTTGGTGTTGACAGTTATCTCCATCAAGGACAGAGTCTTCATACAAATGTTTTCTGCTTTATGGAAATCTTAAAGCACGTGAAGTTGGGGAAGATGAATAGAAGCTCTGCAGCTCAATTTGCTTGCAGAGGAAGGCTTCATGCTAGAGCCGCTGGCTTGAATGAGAGACAAAAAATAAAAATTACTTGTTTCAAAGCTCTAGTGGGAAAAATGCAGCAACAGCTTTGCCCTGTGCTTTGACCAGTTCTACAATGAATGGTGACATTTGACAGTCTTCTCACTGTGAAGGGAAATTTAACACAACTGTGCCGGCGCCTTAAAGGTCAACCGTCCCTCTCTGACATTCCCTTCTTTAGTGAGAGAGCTGGAATCACTGCATGTGGGAACAGTTATGTTCATCTCAGGGTCTGCCCCTAAATAGCCTGCACTATTGCATGAGTCCATTAACACATCCCTCTTAAATGCCCATCATTTTAATTTCAAGATCATTTAAAGAGCAAGTATATTTTAATCCCATACAAATCTTAATTCCCTTTCATTTTTAATGTGGAAAGTTATTTGCATTGGAAATATACTGAGATTGGAGGAAGAGCTCACAGCATCATAGAAATGTTGGTTGCAAAGGGCTCTAGTCTGACCTCCCACTTAAAGCAGGAATATCATTGATGCTGGGTCACATGAGAAGTAGTTTTGTACAGTCAAGTCTTGAAAACCTTCCAGGCTGGAGATGCCACTGTGTGTCTGGATCCTTGTTCCAATACTGCACTACCCTCCAAAGGAAGAAGTTCTTTATGCCAGAGGCAAGAAATTCCACAGCAATAGAAGTTTCCCTTGTTAATGGTGTTTTTGATTTGTCACATGGCTAGAGTCCTCCATTTGGCACACACTCAGCTGACTGGTATGAGTTGATGCTGCCTTTCAACAGCGTGACTTACAAACCTGTTATGAACTTCGATGGCAAAATTCATGCCTGCAATGATTCGTAGCAACTTTGCTGTGCAATGACATCATTAAGCCACACTGAGAACTTCTGTTTGTTTTTCACTGCATAAATAGGTGAAAGTCCTTGGAAGAGAGCATGGAATGAAGTAACTTTGTACGGTGTGGAGAACTTAGGCTGTTGCTGTTCCTGTTGCAGGGGGGAGAGAAAGGTACCTGACTCCCTGTCTCTTTCTTAGACCTTTCACTGGGCCAGTGTTTCCCTACAGAGCAAAAAGGGTTCTTCAGACAGGACCCTGCACCTAAGCTCCCTTGATGGCTTCATTAGCCACCGCATACCAGCTGGGCTGCCATCGTCTATGTACATGGCCATGTTATCATCTTCAGCCACCATGTGATGGGATCCAGTGGGAGCTAGTGCTGGGTGGCATTACTTGCCATGGGGGTGGGCTATGAGCACTGTGGTGTCACAGCTCTCCTGCTGCATCGTGGTGTGGGGAGGTGCTGGTAGCTCTACTGGAGATGCTGGTGGGTCTGCTGGTGGATTTACAGAAGGGTGTTTCATTTCTTGTCTGTGGTTTTGGAGGAATGTTGCTTGCACTCTAAAGCAGCTGCAGTGCAAGAGGGCTGTGTGTCAGTGGTAAGTGAGAGGATCTCTGTGCAGCTAAATCTTGCCAAGTGCTGTGGAGTTTGTCACGACACTTAATCACCACCTTACGTAGAGCAGTTACTCAGCATAGTCCATGGGTGATTAAATTCAAAAGTTCCCTAAATACTTCACCTGGTCTGACTGGGGGAAAAAACCAAGAGAGTGCATAAAGCAATCTAGTATCACTACATGTTATATAAATCTTCCCTGTCTGATGCACAAAAAAATCTCAACAATTTTTATTTACTGCTTGCTTGCATCTACACAGATGCTTCTGCTTCTCTGTTATGGGAGGAAGTGCCAAACTTCTTCCTCTGCCTGGCACTGTCTGTGGGTTTTCTCCTGCAGCTCTCTACAGAGGAACTGGTGCAAAATTTCAGTTCTCCTGAGATGTCAGACTTGGGGTTTTGCACACATAAGATTTGCAAGTCTTACTGTTTGTAAAAAGCACCAAGGGTTGCTATGATTTAGCCATCATAGAGTTCAAACCGTTCAATTTTTCCCATAGCTTGTGCTTTAACGCTCTGTTGAAGGACTGTGCCTGCTCCTGGAGCCATGTGTGCAATTCCTGTTGACTTTAATAAAAACTGTACTGGGTATCTGAGACAGAAGTAATTTCATCATATTGTTTTCCTTTCTGCCCCATATTGCTGTATCCTGTAGCATCTGTTTAATAAACTTTCTCCCACTGGAGATTCTCTTCAATCCACAGTGGACTGATGACTGCAAGCCAACTGGCTTTTTTCATTTGAAGTATTTTAGCTGAATATTTGGTCACAAAGAGTGAGAGCCCAGCAATGATTTTGCTTTATAGATGTCCACCTGCCTCCACTGAATTCTTCACAGGACCCAGCTTGCAGTGGTCACCTGCAAAGCTCATGCTGTCCTTTTTGCTTTCATTTTTTAATGGCAGGAGAAGTGGTTGCATTCCATTTCAAGGTGAGTTTTTGACACCTCTGGAGCAAAAGCTGCTTATCAGATGAAATTCCTCCATGGTCCACACCATGATTCCCAATCTGGGCTACAAACATGGGTTGTGTGGAAACCATCAGGTTGTTTTCCCCAGGGACATGAGCTGGGATCACACTGCTGCAGGTGTCACTGGCATGTAGAAGTGCTCACAGATTAAAACAGCCCCTGTGCCATGACCTCTGCATTTATCAGGGAGAATTGGCAGGGACACATGGCCGGGGTGGCCACACTTGCTGGAGATTAGAGCCCTGTCACACTGGGCAGCCCCAGCTCTGCAGCTCCTGCTGGGTGGCATTTGTGCCCAAGGCATGCAAGGAGCAATTATTCCATAGTTGAGCAGGTAGCTGAAAAATATTTCGGCCAAGATTTCAGCTGGAACTTCATGGTTGTTTTTATTTTATTTCCTCCATTTTTGAGCACAGTAATGCAGATGTTCATTTTCAGTCATACATCAACCTAACATGAATTTTTGTGTGCGTTCAGGCTTGTTTGTTTCTGTTTCCCTTCAGTCCTATCCTTCCTCCAAAACATCTGCTGTCCTTGGGAAGACTGAGGGATTTTCCTGGGCTTCCTCTAGAGGAAATGTGCATGTAAAATCATGGAGATAGAACCACTCCCTGGGACGGATCTCTGCTAATTCAGCTGTCACTTTCCTCAGATGGCAGCTCTTTCTGGGTTGCTGTCAGGGAGCCAAGCATTTCCTTCCCTTTCATCTCTCCCCTGCAGACTCACTGGGAGCACATGATGACTACAGGCTAACAGAAAGCTTTTCAAAGACAGGTGCTTGTGCCCTGGGCACGAAGCAGGCTAGTTTTCGCTGAAGGCTTCACTGATGCTCACAATGAACAAAAGTTCAGTTAGGAGGAGGCTTTCCTTCATATATAAGAAACTGGTTGCTTTTTAAATTGAATTTATTTTGTATGGAAATGTCACTTCTAAGGGTGAGTGGCTGATGAAGCCTTTTCATCCTCCATGACTAATCCTAACTCTGCCCACATCTGTTGTGACTGAACATTTTACCAAGTCATGGTTGCTCAGTGACTTATTTTAAAAGAGTATCGGTGACTCAGTTCTAGTGACCTCATGGTGAAAGGTTATGCCATGGTTAGCCTGAAATAAGTGAATTACAGCAGGGGTGGATGTATTTTCTGGAGTAAGACCTCCAGTCATAGGCTACAAGGGCCAGCCAGGGCAAGCCAAGGGAACTTGTGCTGACAGTGTTAATGCCAGATCACTACAGTAGTCCAGGAGATGGTGGTAATCCAGTGCCTGCTGTGTGTGTTGCATCCAGGTGAAATGATGAGAAAAAAAAAAGACACTTTGGAAGGACGTTTTCTGGGTAGCACAAGGCCAGGGATTCTATGGGGATGAGTCTTGTGTTCTCCTACAGCCCTCTTGAAGCCTGAGGAAGCTGCTTATGCAGGCTGTTTGCACTTTTCCATCAGAAATGTGGAGCTGTGGGAAACACAGACCTCTCTCAGCTTCTGTAGCAACTGCATGCCAGATAGGATTACAGAATAGGAATATGGAAGATTTATTTTGCTGTGTAAGTTTGAAGTTTGTCTTTGCTTAGAAATAAATCAACTTAAAAGTAATAGATTTTAACCTATAGGACAGCTGAGATATTTATTGAATGCTCCAGGATTTACTCTACTTTGTTATGGGTGCTTCTTCAGGGTATTTCACAGTTTAAACTCATAGTGAATGGAGAAAAGCTCTCATGAACAATATATGTAATCAATATGCACTGAGGGGGTAGAACATCTTCTTAGCACCCTTTAATCCCAAAGAGAGGGTAGGAGTCAGAGGCAATCCACCAGGCTTCACTGCTGCTAGCAGTGTAGACAAAAATAAAGGCTTGCAGGGTCCTACTAGGCTCTTCCTCTACAGAGGGTAGAAAGGAAAGGTGTGCTGCAGATATTTCCTTGTGGCATACTGGCAGTTGAAATCAAAGGCAGGAGGAGAAGGAGGACAGGAATGAGTCCCTCAGCTGGGAAATGCAGAATTGCTGCATGTGCTGCTCAAGGCCAACATCCATGAGCAGGACTGAATTGTGCTTCAGCCTAAAAAATTATCAACGCCCACAGTCAACTCTGTAGATGACTGCAAGCATTTCATAAGTTAAGGTTATCATTCTATCCAGATCATGTGGCCTGAAGACCTAGGCTAGTCCTAGCTTCAGCCCTGTATTAGAGTGAACAATGCAAGGGTGCATGGGGCTCCCTTATTGGGCAAGGCAAATCCCTAGTATGATTGTTCATAATATTTCATAATTGTTCATAATAATAGTGATGGAATAATAGCTATAGGACTTTGCCTAAGATTTGATGTTGCTGAGAAACATGTTTGTCTAATTGCTGCCAGGCAAACGTTTGGCATATAAGAGAAGTCAAATGAAACATCCCCCTGCTGGCATTCCAACTGTTTAGCTCTTGCTCTGTTACTTTCTAAATTTATTTTGTAACCAAAGCAAAGCCATTGATTTTCTTAAATCATTCTCCTGACTAAGCAATGGGCTCTGTTATCTCTGAGCCATGGAAGCATTCTGTCCATATCCATTTTGGATGATGCAATGATTCATAGACATTATAAAAGAGAAAAAAGCTCAAAGTGAGCAAATTAAGTTAAATTCACTGGAATCAGGCTGAGCTAGCTGTTTCAGGTCACTAAGATGTTGATGTGTTGCTCTGTGTTACTGAAATTATGGATCCCAGCTTTAAAGCTTCCACACTCTCTTAATTTTGTCGTTCCCCCGAATCAGAACCACAGGTGACTTCTTTGTAATGGTTTCTGGCAGAGTTGCTGCAGAGTAGGTGTTCAAAGTGCACCAACTTTGAACATACAGCATTAACTGTATGGCTCAATGCTGTGTTTAAGATCTAGCTTTTTAATAATCTGAAGAAAAGATGGAGTCTATTAATCTACAGACTCTAAAGGCTTGAAATCCACCTTAAAACAAGTATCTCAGTTTTGTGGCTCCAGCTACTTCCTGACATGACCTCAAAAATTGCTGTTTAGTAATTATATTGCATGAGTAGCATAATGGGGTTTCTTTATTATCGTGAATGTCTATGACCAGATGTGTTTCTTTCGTTACTTGATTTTAATTGACTTCACATTAGAAACAGGACTCATGTGAATTTGCCCCAGGCACTTGTAATCTAACTTGTGTGTCACTGCTGTGACACTTACAGGATGTGGCAGGAGCATAACACTGACTTACATGAGACACTCCAGGCAAAAGATGTGGAGGAGGTGAAGGGAGACACTTTCACAGTGCCCAGCTGGGAAAGGCAGAGTCTTCACATTGTCTCATGCTCCATGGGCAGCACTGAGTCCTCTCCCCAAGTCATCTCTGACTAGGTGCTGGCAGGATGTGCTCATTGGATTTTTCAGCAGAAATTCCCATGTTGGTTCAGAAGAGCCAATTACAAGTCCCCCTTTCTGTCTTAAAGGTCACCAGGATTCTGAAAGCTGAGGAGTTGCAGACTCTTGACTTTGAATGCCCCCTTGTTCCCTGCTTAGCCCTTGGCAGAGGCTTTATCCTGGGATCTGTATCCACTTAGGATGACCACAGACTAGGTATCAAAACCCTGCCTGCCTCTGCACCAGCTCTACAGCTGTAACATAACAGGACTCATAGACAGAAGTTTTTATTAGGTTACAGCAGCAACCAGAACGTCTTCTGCTTCTAACACACTTCCTGCTTCATTTGAGGATGGATAAAACAGGGATTTCAGCTTCCAGGGGAGCATATACTTGGATGTTTCCTCCCCTTTTTGAGGACCAGCTTTAGCCACAGGTCCATTCAGTAAGGACCATTCCCAGGAACCCATCTAGAGTGAGGAGCCAGCCAGACAAGTAAAAGAGGAAATCTTTGATCCAGCTGACCTATTTCTCCCTCTCTTGTGATCAAGGTTCAGATGTGTCTCTGCTTGTTTGCCAGACAAAGCCCTGCATTCCAGTTCCCCAGTAGCCTGCCTAGTAATGGCAGAGAGGAGCATCTTTGAGCCCCCATACCCTCCACAAGCAGCTTGCTCTGACTGTGAACTGCTCCAGCCAAAACAATAGGTGTGTTAATTAGCATGGATTCACTCCTGAAGTTTTGCACCTGGGACAGAAAGCTTTGTGTGACTGCTCAGGATGAGGGCTGACTGGTTAGACAGCAGCTCACCAGAAGTGGACCCCAAGCTGAGTATGTCACCTGTGTGCCTTTGCAGAGACTGATGCATACTGGAATACACAGAAAGAGAAGAGCATAGCCAACAGACCCAGGGAAGAGACCTGTCCCCTCTATTTGTCACCAGTGAGATTGCATACTGATTACAGTGTCCAGATTAGGGACACCAGTGCAAGAAAGATGCTGGAAAGGTGGAGCACGTCCAGAGGAGGACCAGTAAAATACCCAGAGGGCTGAGATTAGGCTGGAGAAGACAAAAGCTACAGACTGTTTTTTAACCTGAAAGGGAACTACATGGAAGATGGGGCCAGACAGCTCTCTGGGTACACAGAGGAAGATGAAAACCAAGCTGCAACAAAGGAAATTCTGACTATACATAAGGAAAACTTCTTCAGTGAGGCTGGTCAAACACTCAAACAGGCTTCTCAAAACCCCCACAAATTCTTTTTCTTTAGAGGCATTAAAAACTTCACTCAACAAGGCTGTAAGCCAGCTGATTTAACTTTGAAAACAGTCCTTGGGGTGTAAAGAGAGTAGAGGTCACCCTGTGTGACTTCCAGAGGCCAATCCAAACTCCATTCCTGCATGATTCTGTGGGGTTTTTTCTTCTTCCAATGTCCTGGAAGCACCCGTGTGCTGTGTTATGGAGCAGTGTATATTTAGGCAAGCTGACTGCAAACTCCTTGGAAAGTAGCATTCCCACAGTGTAAGGGAGAAAAGGCCCCATTCATTCCTACAAGAAGCTCCCCACTGTGCTAAGGAAGGGGGAACTTATGTCATTCTCTCCCTCATCCTCTTCACTGTAGCTCTCTAGCACAGACTAACACTTATATGCCGAGTTTGAAGGCAACGGGCAAACTCGTTCTTATTTATTCTAGAAAGGTCACTTCAGACCTCGCATCTGGATTCTGGGAGGTCCAACCATGACTCAATCATCCAGTCTAGCTGATTTAGGCAGCAAGGAGCCAACTGCATTGCTCATGTTCACACATCCAGCATGAGTCAGAAGTTTGGCTTAAAGCTGTAACTGCAAGCCCCTGGCTGCCAGAGCTTTAGTCTGTCACCTGAGGCCTCTGTTTTGGTTTGACTTGATCCTGGTCCTGACTCAGTGCTGTCAGAAACCAGCCCTAGCAGTGTGACCTCTAACATGGTAAATCTGCACTGTCCCAGTGCCTGAAGAAGCTGCTGATCTGCAGCAGAGTTCCCTGGCAGGGTGTCTGTCCAGCATGCACTGACAGCCCATTCTCCTTGGAGTTTTTGAAAACAGATTTTATATATTTTGCATTTTTTTAAATGAGCATTGTGTGGCCTTTTCCTATGTGAGCATTTTCCTATGTCCTTTTTCCTTTTTCTGTTTGAGTGGTTGGGAGGGAGGGATTGCCCTGCAGTGCTAGCTAGGGATAGGTTCAGGATTAGGCTTCTGGGGAAGCACAGCTTCTAAAAACCCATGGATGAGGTTGAGAAGTCATATGACTGGATTTATTCCTTTGTTTAGCCACTGGTGTTGCTCCATTCACAATGGGCAAATAAAACAATATGAGTTTAGGAAAGACTTATTTTGGATTTTTTTTTACAATCCAAACCCTCAACAACAGTCACATGCAGTTTCTATTTCTTCTAGGTTAGCAAAATTTTGGAAAATAAAAAGTTTGCAGGTTGGCACAATGAATGTGAGAACAGCAGTTGTATTCTTACTTTACAATTTTTCTTTCAAAATAGTCTGCCAGAAGAGATGACCTCCCATCACAGCTTCCAAATCTTCCATTTACTGAGTTTAGATGACTTTTAACCAGATCATCTTCTGCAACCCTCCCTTAAGTCATCCTTTATCTGCACAGGCTGCTGTCTCTTTCTGTTGTGAAAGGCTGGTCTCCCTGATGATTAAACAATAAATATAATTTTCTCATAGCCTGTGTAATTGTTGTGCAGCAATGGAAAGAATAGAATAAAATGGAGTTATGACTCAGTGCTTGGCAGGCTGTGGAGAAGAGGGGTGTACAAGAAGTGATTAATATTTTGAGGATTTCTGCACAGAAATTCAGTTTTTAAATAAACACTTAGCTGATACAATTAATTAAAAGATAAAGTGCTTAAGTACTTGACTAATCTATCTGGGACAAGGGAATAAAGCAGTCTATATTTCTTTAGAAGTGTGCAAGTCAAAACAGCAGTATCTACCACTACAGATAAATGCCTTGGCAGAATTCCTGTGATAACCCAGATTCCTAAGGCTTTCTAAGTCAGCTCTTTTCCTTTCCACAGCACATAGTCAGCTGATTCCTCTGTTTTTAAATCCATTTTAAATTAATTCATCTCTCATTTCTAAGAGCTACCAGACACATGTTTTCTCAGGTATACAGTCGTAATTCCTGTTGATTTTAATGGCAGATGGCAATTAGGGAACTGAGAAAAATTTGGTTGTATGTATTTGCAAAAAAAAAGCACAACAAAAAACCCTGTACTTTGAGAAGACTGTGTCTAGACAAGGTTTCCAAAAAAGTGCTTTGTTCAGAGAATTCCATTCTCAAAGTTAAAAAATCTTCTTTTCTGAAATAAGGAGACAGTTGCTGGCAGAAGCTCTTAACTTGCTGGCTGACTTCATTACTAAAGAAATGAATGCTTCTCTCAGAAATTTTTCCCACCCTGCATGAAACAAAAATGCCTCCAAGAAAGCAGCTGACAGTCATTTTCCTTTTCCATAGAGCCATGACTAGAGTTCGTGCCTTTGTATCCCTACAGGAGAGCTATGCCAGTGACGGGGTTCCAGGACAACAGTAAGTGAGAAGATGAAAACAAAGGATTCAAATCAAGACAAAATGTACTGCTGACAAAATCATAATGAATCTAGTTAAAGTAGAAAGGCTGAGACTGTGAAAAGACAGATTAAATATTAAAATTTAAAAATTAAAGGCTTACCTAGAAAAAACACCTGGAGTGGTAGATTTCATTTGTTGTCTTAGAGTCATCTACTTATGAAAAGCTACTTGCTGTTTGGCTAGGTAGAGCTCAGGGACATATCCTCCTCCTCTGTCATTTCCTGGGATGCTGTCAGCTTGAGCTTGTAAGATTTACTGGGAGTGTCTACCTGGCTCATCTGAATGCCTTGGTTGTGCCCAAGAACAAGTCCTTGTGTACCAATCCAATGGCTTGAGGTGTGGAGCTGGGCACATTTTGTTTCTGACTTCACCATGAGTCCCAGGCTGAGCCTCCTGCAGCCACAGAAGAGGAAGAAGATCATCTGTGAAGGGCCTGGACTAGAGATCATTTCAAACAGCTTCTCTCCTGGGATGAGGGACTTGTGTCAACTGGTGACCTTGTGTGCTGTGCCTCCCCCTTGACCTGGGGGCAGGAGGGTGTACTGGGTCACTGCTGTGATGGTCACTGCAGTCACATTAATTGTATGCACTGCTCCTGAAATCCCCATACACTCATTGTTCTGCTCTCATATCTATTGTATTATGCTCCTGATGTCATCCCTACATAACTGGGCAGTGTTCTTATACCCTTCCCAGGGTACCTGCCCCTGCTTCCACTGGATGTGTATTTCCTTTTTGCCCTGAAGTTTAACCAGTGGGTCTAGACACAGCCATGCCAATCTCTTGCCTTCCTTTCCTGATTTCTTGCATCTGAGGATCAGTGATTCTTGTGCTCTATGGAGTTCTCAAAGATGTGTTGTCCCTGTTCTGCTCTCTTGTTCCCGAGGGCAGTTTCCCAGGTGGCCCTATTGACCTACTCCTTGAACAGCTGCAAGTTTTTTCTAAATTTCAGGAGGGTCCTGATTTTACTCTTTGCCTGCCCCATATTCCCCAGGACTGCCAAGTCCACCAGTGTGTGATGACTGCAGCCACCCTCCAGTCACCGGATTTGTCACCCCAAGTTTCAGTAATGGCAGCTATGAGCTCACTTCCCAGCAGCATAGTGGCTTTCAGTCCTCCTATTAGTTGTTTGTGCAGTGTGCATTGGTGAAGAGGCACTTCAGCTGGGCTGTTGAATGTGTCACCTTCTTAGAGGAATAACCCTTAATTCTTTTGAGGTATTTCACTGGTGTTTCCCTGCTGGCTCCTATTACCAAAGGAGGCCCTGGCTCATCTCCATAAGATTTCAAGTGTGCCCCAGTCTAGGAACAGGCCTAGGGCCCTCACCAGCACTCTGTCCCTATAAACGTGCTGTGGATATCCCCACAGCTTTCCAGGCAAGCCTGATATTATCCCTCTCCCCCTTCAAGCCTAGTTGAAAGCTCTGCCAAGGAGTACCACAAGCTTGTGAGCAAAGACACTCTTCCCCCATCAGAAAGGTGGATTCCATCTGACACCTGCTGGCCCTGTGCTGTGTAGGTCAGCCCAAAATTGTGCTGGGGACATCAGCCACAGAGCCATGTATTAGTAGACTGGGCCTGTCTGTTTCTTTCAATGTTGGTGCCCACAACAACAATGTTGGTGCCCACAAGGAGAGAGGAAAAAATAGCCCGTGCTCCTGATTCTCTTGCCAACTAACACCCTGGAGAGTCTTATCATCACCCTTGGACTTCTTTGCCACCCAGATGAAGGTGTAGTAACAGCTAATAGTCTGAGGCCTGTGTGTGTCTGGGAATTTTTTTAGTGACATCCTTAACCTGGGCCCCAGGGAGGCAGCACGTGAATGCACCTGAGCCTTTCTCGTGAGATGGGATGTCTACTTCCAAACCATTTGTATAGTAAAAGATGGTGTGAAAATGTGTTTTGCATTGTTTATGTTGAATTTTAGTGCTTGGAAAAAGCTTGGCATTGCCTTTGCCAACGACAGAATCTATCAGGAGGCAGCCTTTATTAACCTTGAGCTATGAGAACCCTTCTGTAATCTTTTGGCATTGGGTTGGCATTGCTGTTTGCTGTAGTGTTTGCAAGCACTCTGAATTATATTGAAACACTACAGCAACAGCAATGCCAACACTCTGAGGGCTCATGTGCCCCTTACAGCCTTAGTGACTTCAGTAAGGCTCTGCACACTGTATTTGTATTTGTCATGTGTCCCTCTTACACTGGGAACCAGGAGTGTGGCACGATGGAGGAAGGTATTTAGCTCTCTAATATTAAGAATAACCTGCTTCATAAGTTTGTTGTATAAAACCAGTTAGAAGAAAAGACCTCTGGTTTAGGGGAATTGTATGACTTACAGTAGCAGCGCTTTACTTTGTGTAAGCTCTTGTGACATGCACTATGAAAAGCACAGGGAAAGTCAATTTTTGCTAGAGAGTGTTTGGAACAGGACTGTGTGTGTGGAAGGAGCAGTTACTAGCATCTATGTGGGCACGGCAAAAATTTTCTAAGACATTATGAATTTCCAATCATTTCCATCTAGGATAAAGAAGTAGGAAGGGGGGATGAGACTGAAATAGAATTGTTACTCTTGACTACAAAGTGCCACCAAAACACTGCTTAAGGAAGTGACCAAAGCTGCACAGACATCAAAGGGGCAGAAGTCCTTTCCTTCTCTGTAGTTTGCAGTGTTTACATTCTGCCTCATAATAAATGTTGGCAGGACTGCAGTTTTTGACAAGTTTTGGTTTTTTTCATTACAAGTGTGAATATTACTAGTAAATGCATAGTGACTCGAGAACTTCTTAATACGGAGAAAGGCAGATCTTCTTCCTGAATGACACACACTTGTCCTTTAATTTCACTGTGGTGTATTAAAAACAATGTTTTAATGGTGCAGGTGTGCTGTTCAATCCAGACTGGTCTCTGTGGCAGGCTTTGTCCTCCCCTTGACTTGACTTCCACATTACTTATCTGTTAGTCAGTGATTGGCTTAGTCATGGTGTTTGCCAGCAGCGACTTTAGATATCTCCAAATCATTGATACAAATTCTGCAATAAAACTGCCACTACTTTGCACAGAAATGTGTATCTATGCTCTCTCTCCAAGATGTTTATTTTCCATCTTTCCAAAGGAAGACCCTAAGAAGCTTTAAAATGGGAAAAAAACATCCAAGTAATCCTGTCCCTAAATTAATTTTTCCAGGAGATGATTACATCAAAAGAAAACAGGAAAGCTACATGCTGCAGCCTAGGATTTTTCCCAAGGGATGACACCTTTAGGTTGGTACATTAGGAAAAGGGAAAACCAAAAGCAGTCTTTTTCTTCTTTGTAAAAGAGTTTGATCTCTGAGCTAAAGTACAAGAAGGCCAATTCCACTCCAGTCCTCAGGAGGCTCTCACAGAACATTTTCCAATCTCTGTGAGATGAAGAGAAAGAAAAAAAAAGTGAGAAACAAATACTAAAAAAATTGAAAGAAAATTATTTTCTAGGTTGATATCTTCTGAAATAATACCTAGCAAAATTATACTTAGCCATATTAACACCTACAATTTGGTAATTTCATTTGTTAATCTCATTAACATTATATTTTCTCTCTATTTCAGTTAATTAAGAAGACATCTGACCTGACAATGGTCTCCATGGTGCTTGTAATCACACTTTCCTAAACCCTAATACACTGCTGTTTGTTATCACATTTTCTTAGGTTTCCCATTGTTTTTGAAGACATTTTTCTCAATTGAATAAGAGCTGATATGAGATAACATGCCAAACAAGATTTTGTGAGTTTTTGCTTTGAAAGCGGCAGTAGTGAGAAAGGCAGCATTAGGTAAGATTGCTGGGCAAGGGTTTCAGATAATTACTTAACTGACAAAACACAGGCTGATGAGAACTAAGCTGATTGCAAATGTATAGAAAAAGCCAGAGCTGTCATACCTTGCAAAAAGCAAGGAAAATCATTGCACTGATCTTCTATTCCTTTAATCCAACACAGTAAGAAGTGGCTTTCCAATTTGGGTCCTGATGTATTTGCTTGCGTCACTGTTTATAAAACAAATCAAGCAAAAAGTGAGGGAAGAGATCTCACTGTTAACCCTCACAGCCTTGCAGTTTTTCCTTGACTGATTGCAAAGTGCTTTCCAAACAGAAATTAATCACGTTATAAGGCCACCACATATACTGATATTCTGTCAGTTTTCAATGCCAAATATCTTTGCAGCCAACAGACAAGCAGAAGTTAATGAATAGAAGAGATTATATACAGGAATAATTCAACTGGTAAAATGATGAGCAAGGAGAAAAATGAGATCCTTTAAGCAGAACTAAAAAGAAGGAGACAAATGAGTGATTTTTGTTTATGTCCAAAATATTTCAGGTAGCATTATGGCTAAAATGCCTTTATTAAAAAATAAATAGGTCCTCACCTGAAACAAAATTAAACTTCAGTGAACTAGAAAAAGGAGAGAAAACCTCACTATTTGTGATGTGGAAATTGCCAGTGTAAAATTTCTTAAGCTATGTGTGAAAGGCAATTTAACAGGGTGGCTTTGACTCTTGTTCCATATCAGAGATGTCCTGCAAACTCACAGAATTATTGAGCTGTAGGAAAATCTGGGCTGGAAAGAGCCCCTGGAGGTCCTCTTGTCTAATCCCTCACTCAAAGCACATCCAGTTACAGCAAGTTGTTCAGGGCTATGTTTGGATGAGTTTTGAATAGCTCCAAAAATGGAGATGCCAATACCTGTATCAATATTTTGCTGTCCTCATAGCGAAAAGATGTTTCCTAAAATCTGATTGGAATTCCTGGTTTTGCCGTTTGTGTCTGTTGCCTCTCATCCGATTCCTCTACACCTCTAAGAAGAGTTTGCCATTTCTATATCATATCATAATGTAGTTGTAGTCAACAACGAGATTACTCCAACCTCTCTCTTCCTCAGGCTGAGCAAGCCCAGCTCCATCTCCTGCTCCTCACATATCCATGTTCTTCTGGATATCTGCATTCTCAGATGATTAGAGCATAACTTAGACTCCTGAATTAGATGTCTAAACACTAACAGAAGGAGTCTGTGTCAGCCAAAAGAGAGGACAAAGCCAGCAGTCTGTGACCACAATTTGAGACTTGTGATCAAAAATTGCTTCAGAAGTCCCAGGGTAAAAATTGACTGATCCAGAAGAATTCTGTGTTTCATGGCGACAACAGAACATACTCTGGACGAGCTGAAGGGACTCATCCAAAGAAAGTTTGTCTGGCCGTGAAGCCTTTTGTCTACTTAGCAGGATACCTCACTCTTGGATCACTTTGTTGGAATCAGATGGTTAAGGCAGCCACCAGGGAAATGGTTAACTCTGAAACAGAAATCCTAGCAAGAAGACTCCGTGTTAATAGCATTGGGAGCTCATGACCCTTGGACAGCTGTTGCTTTTGTCTGTATAAAGATGTTGTATTCAGAAGGCTGAAGAATCAAAGAGAATGAAACAACTTCTGAAAAAGCTGAATTACAAATGGGAAACATGGCTGAGGAAAACAATTCACAGTCATTCCTTCTGAACTTGGTAACTTTCTTATAAATAGGAAACAGACTGCAGAACTGAAACCAGTGGCTTGTCTTACTGAGATCTGCTCTGACAAATGGCTGTGTACCTTTCTTCCCACTATGTGACCAAAAGGTCAGACTGATCTTATGGAGGATGGGTTTTGAGAAGAGGAAATGATCACTGTCCAAAATACCCCATGCAACATAAATGTGATGAGAGAATAAGAAGCTGGTGATCAGCCTAGGGGTGAGGTAATGGGCTTAGGAAATAGCCAGATTATGCAGCATATTTTCTTCAAGTGACAAGTAATATACAGTCCAGCATGATTTTTCCCTCTCCACCTTTCAGTCCCTGGAAAATGACTCATGTGATGCATCAAATGATGAGAAAGTGGAAATATGACACCAAGAACAGATTTGCCTGTGACTCTGAAAAGCTTCTCAGAGCTCTGCAGAGGGAACTTAGGTTCAGGCTAGCCAGTCATTAGTCAAAATGGGGTTGTGTGTGTTGTTCTGATGGAGATACCTAGTACAAATTAAAATGAGTTCTCTCAGCAGCAATTCATCCCATTTAAACTAAAGGGGGATTACTAGTTTGTAAAACTGTACAGGTCTTTGGGGACTGAGATGTTTCAAAGTCCACAATGAACAGAATTTAAAACTTTCTCTCGAAGAAATGATTGACTACCATTTCCAAGACCCCTGACTGAGCTCTGCTATACAGGAAAATTCCATAGAGGACATTTGGGTCCAACATGATTAAAAGTGCAATGTTCTTGCTCTTCCAAGAACTTCAGAGGAGCTCAGCAAAGCAACTAGTTTATGTACATTATCACTTCTTAAAAAAGGTAAACTGAGTTCACTTTAACACATCATAGCCTGTGTTTTTCAATCACAATGAGCACTGACCATCATTGTGCACAATGCTTTATCTGGGCTTGCATGGGGATGGTGGAAGGAAGTTATGGGGAAAGAGAGTCTCTTTTTTTTTTTTTTTGAAGTGGGTGAGATACAGCAAGGGTGATTTGAAAGGAGAGAATCTGGCACAAAGAGAGAACTGCTTGTGCCTCCGTTCTCGATGGAGTTTTGAGTCATTCATGCAGTGCAGTAGCTAGGGAGCCTGAGTGACTCATACATTGCTAACTATGGAGGAAAAAAAATTTCTGAAACATTCAAGCATTACTCACATTTTCACTTAGTATCAGCTGATTCTAGTAGCCTTATTCCACCTTTTGGGATTTAGTATAATGGGTTATATAAAAGACAGATTGGGCTCAAGCTTCCTTTTAAATTATGTGCTAAATATGGCATCAGACACCTTGTCTAGATTAGTATTTTGAATGCTCCTCAGTTCAGCATGGAACTTATTATCTTTAACAGGGAAGAGCTGGAAAAATTGCAAAATTCACATTAGAGTTGACTTTAAAGCTCTTGATAACTATCTTAACTTACACGCTGTGATTTTCACCCCAAAGTCTTGTCAAATGTTTGGTAACTGGTAAACAGAGCCTATTCAGGGATTTATTACCCACTGTTAAACTAGTACAATTTCTAGGGTCTTCAGAACCCACAATCATGGAAACATAGGAAAAATTCAAGTCTTTTACAAGATAAACAAGACCAGCTCCCTCAGCCTCCCCTCATATGCCATGGACTAGTCACCTGGCCAGCTTGGTGGCTATCCAGTGGGATTGCTCTATGGTGCCCAAGCCTTTCAATATGGGAGAGCCCAAACTCTGACACAGCATTTGGTCCAGATGTGATCCCACAGCTGCTAAGTAAAGGGCAATGGCTTCTTCCCTTGACCTGTGGGTCATGCTTTTGCTACCACAGCCCAGCGTTTGCTTTGCCCTAAGGGCCCACACTGCTCAAGAATGCTCAGCAGTGACATGGTGTGGGCCAGTGCAGGCACATTGTGTGGCTGTGCAACACAAAGATGCCCAGGAGATGCACATGTGTCAGGAGATCTACATATGGCCACACTGTCCATAATTTAATCTACTTTCTGTGAGGCTGTATAGACTATTAGGCAGATCGCCGGAGTGAGACCAGAAGTTTGAAATAATTAATTTCCTGATTTATTAGATAAAAATGAGTCATCTCAGTTTTAAAGGAAAGTGAAGTGATATAGGCCTGTTTTGCAAAGAGTTTTGAGGTCTATGGAGAAGAGCTGTGTAAGAACCAGACATCATTTTGCATAACTTTTTTTGTGAATGTTTGTGTGAGGTAGGTCCCTGCTACAAAATTCAATCCCAAAGTAAATTTCCAAATTTGTGCTGAATTATTCTAGGAACTTTAATATAACACTCTGGTCAGGAATTCAGTAGGAATCAAAAGAAAACCAGATTTTTTTCTGGATAATAGAAATACCCAGTTTGATTAGCAAGCATTAAAAAATAAGTAAAACCTCTGTGAGGTCTGGAAAGGCTGAGGATCCTAAGTACAAGGCATGTTTGTACTCTGAATGAACAGGAGGGTAAAAACATTTCTGTTAGAGTATTTCCAGAATGGTCTGATTCAATTTTGTGCTTCTTCTTCTGAAGTCCCTGATAGCCCTTCTCAGGGCTACAACATTGACATCAGACTGAGAAGATTTCCAATGCTGAGAGGCTGAGATATTTCACCAGAGACCACTGACAGCCTTCACGTGTGTCTGAGACTGAGGTAGCATGTACTGTGGGTTGCCCAGGTAAGAAACATGTGGACAGACTGGTGATGGTGCAGTGTTGTGCTGCCCTTAGCATGCCTTCTCCAGCCCTGGTGTCCCTGGAGCTATCACTTTTGTAGGTCTCTGGGCTGTTTCCTTAACCCTAATGGAGGCTTGGGATTGACACTAATGTCCCTGTTACCATGAGTTGTCAAGATCAGGACGCTGCAGATGGAGCAATGTTGGTGCAGTGACAGGCTCTCCTTGACACGCCTTGTCAGCCCTGGTCTGTGGAGCTTGTAGGCATGGTGGTTCTCTGAATCCAAATCCTAACCCTTAACCCTAATGGCAGCTTTCTACTGAGGCTGAGGTCCCTGCACCATGGGTGGCACAGATAAGAAATATGTGGAGAGGTGAAAATTGGTGTAGTGCTGCGCTCTACTAGGTGTGCATTTTCCTGGTGCCTCCCCATGACCCCCCTACTCTACTCAACAAGACCCAACAGCATTTTCCTGCACTTGAATGAGGAAGAACCAGAGGTTTTGAGTTGCTGAAGCACATAAAACCATGGATTTTTCTCTTATGATTGCCTAGCAGAACACACAGGGAAATATGGGCATGGATGTGGACACAGCAAGCTCAGCCTGGCTCTGTAGTTTACCAGGTTAAGTCAGATGGCAACCACCAGGGCTAACACTACAACTAAGCCTAATTCCAGCTCATGATGCATTTGCTTAGGTGCCATTCCTTTTCCTCATAGATAGATATTTAGATAGATAGATAAATATATACATATATTTTTTGAATTTAATCAATAATTTCTAATGGCTTGGACTCCTTTTAAAGTCTGGCTAACATTTCTTGAAACCAGCAGGTTTCTGTGGGGTAAAATAGTGCTTCATCCTCAGTGTGGTGATCTCCAGTGCTCAGGACTGTCACAGGGGAGGCATAGGCAACACCAGGGCTTAGTCAGGCATGTTCTGCAGAGTGCATATTTCAGCTAGAGACAGATGGTTGTTTGCTCACTAGAAATATGTAGGTTAATTCCATAGAGGAATGCTTATATCTTTACCTGATTGCACTTCAGGGGAAATTTGAGTAGAACAACTTCAATGGGAATTGTGGGAAGCACTGAAAAGTCAGGTCACGTTTCCTGCATATTAGACAATGCAGTTTGAAACTGTTAGCTAAGAGGTAAGATAGTGCTATTGCAAAAAGGCTTAAAGGTTTTGTAAGGTTATGGTTAGGAAATGAATAATTAATAGGTCAAAAACTGTTATGTTACTAAGTAATGAGAGGTCCAACTGTGAATGCAGGATGCAGTGGTTTTCCCCCATCTCAGAGCTAGAAAATTTCGAGATAAGAATATGAGTATAAAGGGCTTTCCTGACTAAAAGAAGCAAAGTGGATCAGGAGTCTTCACCTGGGTTACAGGCAGCTGAGGTCCTGTAGAGGTCTCTATGTCCCATTGGGGCCCACTGAACTTGGGATGCCATAGAGAAGGGTGAAAGAAGTAAAGGTCATTTACTATTTCTCACATTGTAAGAACTAGAGGGACTCCAGCTGTCGAGTTTTAACAAAAGTAGAAAAGAAAGAACTTTTTTTACAGAGTACCTATAAAATGATGGAACTGGTTGCTATACAAATTGTGAAGTGGAAACCATACAAATATTCATGACAGACTGAACAAATTACCTCTGACTGTGATTATTAAGAATGATATTGCAGATAAAGTCTCCTGCTCAGAAAGTCCCTAATCCCTTGCAGTGGGTTGATACTGGCTGGATGACAGGTGTTCACTAAAGTTGCACCATCACTTCCCTCCTCAGCTAGGCAGGGGAGAGGAAATATGATGAAAAGCTCACGGTCAAGATGAGGACAAGGAGAGGTCATTGAACAATTACCATCATGGGCAAAACAAATTCAGCTTGGGGAAATTAAATTAATTTATTGCCAATCAGATCACAGTAGGGTAATGAGAAACAAGACCAAATCTTAATGCTACTTCCCCTCACCCCTTCCTTCTTCCTGGGTTCAGCTTCACTGCCAATTTTCTCTATTTCCTTCACCTCAGACCTGAAGGGGGATGGGGAATGAGGACTGTGATCAGTCATCATACGTTGTCTCTGCTGTTCCTTCTCAGGGCAGGACACCTCACCCTCTTCCCCTGCTCCAGTGGGGGGGTTCCTCCCACAGGAGATAATTCTCCATGAACTTTTCCATGAACTCCATGAACTTCATAAGAACTTCCCATGGGCTGCAGTTCTTCACAAACTGCTCCATTGTGGGGCATCCTGCTGGTGGTGGAACATACTGAAGGAAGGATCACAGGGAGTCAAGGCTCCTTAGGGCACTCTGGAGAGGGACAGCCTTGCAGGTATTGTGGGACAGCCCAGCCACGCTCCCATACTAGCCCTTGTCTCCCACTGCTTCTGGGAACCCACTGATGGCAATGGCCCTGGGGACACCCTGCTTGTGACTTACCCTACGGGCAGCTGTGCCCCACAGCATGACCAGCCCACATGCCCCAGCCACCCCCAGCCATGGCACGGTTCACCTCTTTATCCATACCCTCCATTTTCCTTCTGCCTCTGCCCTGCCTTATCCCATGGCTAAGCAGGGATGGACATAGCCAGGAAAGGAGCTGTGCAATGGCCCAGGTTTTGCTTTGTCAAATGTCACTATGCACATGTTGTGCAGTGCTGTGCAATGGGGAAAGGAGGGCATCCTCTTGCTGTTCCAAGCCTCTTCATCACGTTAAGCTTCTGCTTTAGAGTGGAAATGCTGGAGTACACTCTGCCATTTCCTATTATTCTGTGCATGACTTGGCACAATAAAGCCCTGTATGGCAGGTCTCCAGGAGCTACTGTAACTCTGTATGCACCCTATACATTCTGGAGGAATCACGGGGGAATTAACACTGCTGTTTTCAGCCTGCTGTTGTAATGCATGAATAATCCCAGAAAAAAAAAATTGCATTCATTCAAAAGTGTGTGGGAATGTTTAAAATACAAAACCCACTTTCATTTAATTAAGGGGGAAAAAATACCAAAAAAAAACCCCATCATTTATGTTGGGTAGTCTGAGATCTTTTATTTGCTTTAAATGAAAAGGTCAATGTCAGTTTAGGTTCAGTCTAGAAAGATGAATAATTTGTTTGATCACTTGAGAAACAGGAGATAATGTTGCCCAGTAACTTGTTATTATATTTCAGCAATAGTGTCCTCACTCGAGGTTAACTGCAGTTGTAGAACTGACAAAGCACTGAGCTGCTGAATATCCAGCTTCACATCCTGTCATAGCTCCTGCTGAAGCAGAAGATGTCCTCACAACGAGATACAAAAATATGCAGGAATAATAAAGAAAAAACTTTCTCTTGAACCTCTGTAAATCTAATTTACATTTATGTGAATTGTCTGTATTTCTTATTTAAAAAACCCCAAAAAACAACAATGTAGGAATTCACAGTGGCCAATTATTTTTGGGAATCACAATTTTTTGATCTAGAGAAGACCTTCAGGGGGTATTTTTGTTTTTCTGTTCACAGAAGAAGAGATTCTCATTAATATGGAGACTGTCTTCTTCTCATGCCTGTACAGTGTAGGTCAGTCTCATCCTTCAACTGGACAATGCCTTAGACAGAGGAAGATCCCAGATATAGGGTTTCTGGGTTCCTCAGACATTAGGGTCTGTGACAAAGTGATGGATGTGCAGCTCTGTGCTGGCCCATCTGCTCACGTGTCAGAGCTGTGGGACACCACTGGGGATGGTGCTGCAGGGGTGGATGGTGGTAGGGGACACTGCTGGTGCTTACAGAGGACCTCACCTTGCACCTTTCCTAAGCAGGATTTGTCCATCCATTCCCTTCTTGTTAGGTATAAGTGCAATTGTAGGCTGCAGTTCCTCTCCTCCCAAGGTAACCCTCTAAATGCATTTGGACCTGTTCCACCACAAAAGCACTGCCTGTCTCCCAGGAGAGCTGTGGGTGACCACCTCATGCCCTGTCAGCAAGCAAGGAGTCCAGAAGTGTGTTCAGTCCTGCTTGGTATGTTGTGTGCTGCCAGCAGACACAGCATGCCCTGATTTGGGCAGCCTTTCCCCTGCATATGGCCCCGTCAGCCTGGCATTTACAGCTGCAGGGGGCAATGGTGCCATTGGGCTACAAAACGGGCAAACCCAGACACTGATGTGCCCTTGCTGGCAAAGCATCCCGTTGGCCTCTCGGAGAGCCCTTCACACCCAGGTGACAATTATCTGACACCTCACTGCAGCCCTTCCCCTTCTCCTCCATCCTGTCATGCAAACAAAAGCTGCTCTGTGAAAGATCATGGTTTTCTCCCCGGGATCCGTGCTCAGCTGCTCCCTCCACCCCACTGCCTGCTGCCAATGTTGCCACTGCTCCCTGTGCTTCTGCTGCTGGGACATTGAAATAAAGGACTGGGTCTTTTGTTTCTAATGGGAGCTGCTGGTTTCTGGGAAGCACAGAGTGCACCTCCTGATCAGAAGCAGTCATCGTGCTTTGGGGAGGGACTGCTGCTTAAGTTCTAGGCATTTTATTAACTAGAAGAGAATTTGTATGAAGACCTCAGGCTGGGGGCAAATCTGGATTTGTATCCACTGCCATATATCCACTGTATCCACTGCAGCAGGTCCAGACTGTGGCTGGTGTGGTCATGGGCTCAAGAGGACTCTTCAGGCCTTCTCCTTCATGACACATCCTTTTCAGGATCCTCAGGTGACTGCTCCACCCTGAAAAGTTCCTCGATTAACACAGCACCTACTTGTCATACCTAAACACTGAGTCAGGAATCCTTTGTTTATACTTTTTCTTTTTAAATAAGCCACCCCATGTCCTCCACCCTCAGGATGTGAAGACTACTCTGGACTTTTCTATTTCTCCTTATCCAAATACCGCAATTAGAAAAAATTAGTCCCTCTGCTCCTGCTGCTATGCTGTCTCTTTGCTATTTTCCCTTTCACAGTATTTCACCCCTCTGCAGTGCCTGATGTGTGCCCGGTGAGCTTTTCACAGCACAGACTATATTTGGTTTTTTTAATCACTTGCTAGAGAAGCTCCTTCAACCTGACCCTTTCCTCCACAGGCTGCTACAAAACAAACTACTGTGAAGAGTAAGAGAAAAAGCAAGGTCCAGCTGTACAGGTGGACCAAAGGTGCCTTACTTGATCCACACCTAAATAAATACAGGTTGGTGAAGCTTGTGCATTCACTGCACAACATGCCTCTGACATGCAGTAGTAACTATTTTCTGACAGCCTGCAGTCCCATCCTGGGGCTGCCTCCTCCAGGCAGCAATGTCAGGACTCCTACACAGCAGTAACACATCAGCTCTGTTGTTGCTGTGGATTTCAGGTGAGGTGGTGGGTGTTGTATGAAAAACTGCCACTCAAGAAATCAAGTGGAGGCTCATTAGAAAAGTCATTGCACAAGGCAGTACTTCCTAGCATATAAAAATACTTTCTGGTTGTCTTTTCACTCCTATTTCACCCTCAGCCTCACTTTTAATTTAAGACATGTTGCAACAATCAAGGATTTTTGAACAGTAAAATGGTCTTTTTCCTTTTTCCAACCCCAGCTCCATTCAGAACAGTATCTCACTGTAGAACAAAGGGTTTGTGAACTCTAGAAATAGCATCAGTACCAGGGAAAATAAAAGGGTGAAACCTTAAACCAATGTTTGTGAGACTGGACTTCAGAAATGTGGGTGGTGGTCCAGCTTTGGCTTCCTGAATACATTTTCTGAGAGGTGTTACACAAACACAGAGAAACATCATTCAGATGTATGCAAATCAACAGGCCTCTTGCAGTCTGTCTTTTCCAAACACTTGGTTCTTCTATAGCTGACATTATTTTACCTGACTTCATAATTTTCCTTTTGGCTTAAAATTCATTGAGTCCAGTGTAAGTTCTTGTTTCAATGAAGTTATCCAAGAAAGTAAGACAAATTAAGATGGAAGTTAGGAGGATGTGTTCATTGACCAGATGAATAAAGGGTAACTCAAGCTTTCCACTGAGTAGGTGGAATGAAAGAGCAAACCATCCTTGAGGATGGTGTGTGAAAGGAATAACACAATGCAGTTGCCTGAGATAGCCCAGGCATCCTTTTAGGCCCTATGATTCACATGCATCATTGACATTTGTGCCTTATTCTCAGCTTCTCAAATATTTGTCTCTTGCTGTTATTATTTTTAGCTTGGTTTGCTAAAGAAACAAGGCTGATGACGCTGCCCATCTGGCTGTCTATTGTTCCCACCTGCCCATTCTCCCCAAACCCCTGTGACCCTGTTTCATTCCAGTCTGATGGTGGGATGGATATCTCAGGGTGAATTATTCTACAGGTGCCATGAAAATTGGCTGCTCCTCAGGGAAGGACACAGCTCTTGCTGGAGATAAGGGCAGAGTGAATCCAGCTGTTGGTGCTCTGCCTGTGACAGCATCTGGGTGGGTGCTGGGCATGTGCTTATTTATCAGGCCACTGGGGCACAGAACACTTGAAGCCTGAAACACATTATGCTGTCTCTTGCCCGTAGGACAATGTCTTAAAGGCCACAGGGCAGCTGGGTTATACACATGCAAAGGCAAGGGGATGAAGGACACATTTCCCCAGATAAACAAGATCTCCCTGTGTCTGCAGCTCACTGAGCAGCTCCTGCATCTGTAACCCTGGGTAACAAATGGCTAAAGGATTCAGCTCTTGGGATGCAGCTGATTTTGAGTGTTTGCATGTTGTTTGCTGCTTTGTGTGAGTTGCTTCAGACATGAACTTGATGTGACTCGTGAAGCTGTGCATGCCTTGGTTACACTGCACACCTGCTCAAGTGGGAGAGGAACATGAGGTCTCTTTGGGGAGCTTTGCCATCCATGAGGGAGCACTGGGTGATCAGCCCCAGTTCTGGATTTCTAGAGATGCTGACTTGTCTACCTTTCACATTTCCAAGGTGGCATTTAAGCCCACAAACAGATGTGGTAACATAAGTTACCACATAAGTGTGTGCTCAGATTTGTCCGATGGGGCTGCTCTGCCTCTAACGTTAACTGTGTGTCTTTGCAGGAACGAGACTGTTCTATGCAACAGCCTCATGCCTCTGAAAGCTTTCAAGATTTCTTGCATTTCCTCCCTTTACCAGACTGTCTTACTCTTCATTCTTTCAAAGCTACATTTCTTTTTCTGCAGGGCATTTCCTTCCTTCTCATGTTTTGCCTTTGCCTTTTGCAGCTATGAAGGAGCACCCACTCAGGTGCTCCCAGGATCCCAGCATGTCTGGCAGACAATGAAAGACCTTGTTGTTTCATTTTCATGCTTTTTTGCTTCAAAGTGACTCAACAGCCTCTGCAGATCCTCATGTCCTCAGCCAAAGGGAGCTCATCGTCTTTCCATGCCTTTTTAGACTTATCAAAATTAAGTCCACATGTTTAACAAGGAAAACAGCACAGAGTTATGTCCTGGCAAGGTCACTAATGGCAAAGGCAGGATCTGGACAGGTTACTGCCAGAGGGAGACAGCTTGTGCCCTGCTCCTTTTTTGCCACTTCCATTAGGATCCTGCTCTGTAAATGTCACGCTTAGTGTTTTGATGCCTAAGTTTCAGCTGCAACTGCATTATCTGCTTGTCTATAAGCAAAATATTTGCCTTGTTTTAAAATATGAATTAAAGTCATGAATTCACCCTTGGCTAAAGCGTATGTTTATTCCTATACTATGAACACTGCTCCTGCAGAGAGGAAATCATTATACACGTCAATGCCCCCAAAAGGGGGGGTCTGAGGAGGAAGTAGCACAAACATCAGAAAAAAAAGGCTAATGTAGTTGTTATGAATAAAATTTCCAGCCCAGCTTTAATAATGGAACAGAATGGCTCCAAGTGGCATCAGAGGCCTGGTTTATGAGGCATAGGACTGATACTTCCCCCTCCTGCCATAAGAGTTTTATTTTAGGTGATAAAAACGAGGAGAAACCACTGAAAAGTCAGGTTAAAGAGGAAGGATGCTTTGCAGCACCCGTGTCAGTTTGCATCTGTGCTGCAGAAAAGCAGTTTCACTGCAGTCTGACCTCGCTAAAGCTCCGTTCCCAAACGTGGCTTTGCTGGCAGGCAGAAAGGAGCTGCTCGGAGGGGCCAGCGAGCTGCTGTGCTGACGCACGGGCAGGCAGAGGCTGGCTGGGGATTCTGCTGCTCCTTCCTTGAGTGATCCCTGTGCAAAGAGGGGGTAGGTATGAAAGGCACCACCCTGCAGTGCAGCTGAGGATTCCCCACTGCTGGGCACACCTCCAGCAGGTTCCTTCCTGGCACTGCTGGAGGACACATAGCGACCACGTGAAGCATCCGTGGGTCACCAAAGTCTCCCCCCTTACACGAAATGCTGACAAGACATGGCTCAAAAGGACATGGCTGACATAAGGGATACTGAGCCCTCTCTTCCCGTTCCAAGGGTCACTTTCATTTCACTGGGAATGGTTGTAAAAATACCTTGGAAGTATCTTATCTTCACACCAGCATCTGTGCACAATTCGTAGCACTAAGTAGCATTTATGCCCTACATCACAGCAGTGCTGTTTGGGGTGTCTCTTCCCAAAAGCAGCCACATCTGGGTGGTGGTAAAGTCTTGGGGCACTTCCAAACAGCTAATTTACCACTGCCATTCCTCAAAGGGCAAGCAAGGGGGAACCATCCCATTCTGGTTCTTCTTCCAAACTGGCATTTGTTCTATGGTAATCTCCTTTATTGTATATGAAACCATAACCAGCTTTGATACATTACTTTAGCAATCCAGCTCTTGTTTTGTTTTATGGTTTAATGTAACAACTGTTAATTACCTTGCCTACTAAAAGAGTTTACCCCCTTATTAATTAATAGTGTGGAGGACAAACGCTTTTAGGTTTCCAGTGCATCTTTTGGTAGATTTCTGGTAAGCAGGTTTTTCCTCAGAGTCACCACTGGGTTGTGGTGAGATGTTGTAGAACTGGGACAGAACCTTAGGCCAGCAGCAGCCCAGTAGCAATGTGCTTCAGTATTCACTTGACATCACTGGCTGGCCCTAAGTCCTTTCTTATCAACAGAGAGAGCTGTACAAACTGAACTGTGTCTGGAATCAAAACTTGGAGGTGAAATAAAAGCCAGAACTGCTGACCTCTCTATAGCACCATTAACTTGCCCAGTTTCCATCAGTAAAGCTCTGCTACAGCTTTCACCACCGTGAGGGGAAATCTATTACTGTTTTCTTCTTTTTGCTGTCTTCAGGTCAAGAGGAGTCAAATACAGCTTTTCTATGGAGTTGAAAGCCCAAAAGGGCTTTTGCACATGGGACACCTTTGTCTTGGCTATCCAATCCTATCCAGCTGCTGATTTTGGGAAGACATCTTTGTCTTTCTCTTGGACAATCTCTGAGGTCTCTTGTTGAGCTCCTATTTCTGATATCTGCATGATTCCACATGTTGGTCATTTTGGGAGCAAGGGGAAAGGCAGGAAGGTTTTCCTTGGAGCATACCACACAGTTTGCTGGCCACAGCTGTGTATCTTTAGCAGCATGTTGAACTGGCTGGAGCAGCATCCCCAGATCCCATTAGTTCCTGAAGTCAGCAGCAATGGCATGATTCCCCCTACAGATCTAGGAGCTGCCAAAGAACTTTAGCTCAGTGCATACTTGCCTGTCCCAGACCTTGCTGCTGGCTTGCTGGCTGGGAGGGCAGAGATTCAGCTGTTAGTTGAAACATGCCCAGTTATGCTAGCAATTTTCTTCATGGATTTAGCCCATCCACAAATGCTATGGCCTATTTGGATGAACACATCATCCATGGCTGTCCCCACTGGTTTCATATCCCTCTCTTGCGTTGGCAATAGCAATGATGGAGCTGGCCAAAAAGCCTCTGAATTTCTCAATCAACTCTGGCAGACCTCAGATCAAGTATGCAGGAGCCCAGCGATCCACAGACAGCTTTACCACTAAGGGAGATCATTTTCCTGGACCAACAGTACCACTAAACACCTTGAATCTGTGCAAAGGCTTGGATTTATTGAAGGTACTTAATACTGAGAGGCCTGAAAGGTGAGTAGTGAGCATCTCTGTCATCAAGAACACTTGTAATCATGTGTCTAAATCTCAACGTTGGCAACTGTGGAGATGGGGCCCCCCTTCACCATGCCTCCCCTACCATAGAGGGAAGCAGAGCAGCAGCAGGGCTCTCTGCCACCCTGCAGTGACCACTGGGATGGAGCTGCAGTGCAGGCAGGGACCTCTGGCTCTCCCATAGGTGTTGCTGCAAAGAACTCATTGACACTCACCTCACTCTCAGTACTGCACCTTCTGAGACTTCTTACAGGTCATCAGCCCTCTTGCATTCAGCTCTCTGCCTCTTCTGCTCAGTATTTTGCCTAGCTGTCAAACTGGGGGTTAATACCTCTCAAATTAGCTGTAAAAATTCACATGAACATTAAGTTCTTTAAACATCCTGTTCTAGTATTTTCTTTGTTTACAGTCAAATGCATTTCTGACCTTATTTCAGATATCAAGTGTTCCATGTAGAGCATCCTTCTTCTTCAGCTTAATATGCAGGGAAATCCTGTCCCATACCATCAAGGTTTCTTGTATTTGCACTGTGTTTGTTTCTGTGGCAAGTTTGTGCCTGGCTTACTAAAATGATCTCTTGCAATTTCCAACACAGGAGATGAAATTGGTGCATAACATTCCCAGCCTCCCTCCCTTCTGTAGGGTGACTTTCTCATGTACATGTCCGAGTTACCAAAGCAGCTCCCTGGGATCACGATTCCTGCCACTTGACATTGAGTATTTGCTGAAGCCTCTCTTAACAACACAGAGAGAAAACTCTCTCCTGTCTGGTTAGGTGTGAAAAGAGAAGTGCTGGCATGAGAGAAGGGGCTGCTCGTCCAAGTGAAGGGAGCTGGTACCCACCAAAGGCAGGGTGCCCTGCCAGTCTGAGCAGAGCCAGGGCTATGCCCTGCTACTCTCCTGGATCAGGGAATACCTTGTCCTTTATCCTTGAGGAACTGCTTTTCAAGTAACTGGTCTGTAAAATAGGGATAAACCTGCCTGTCACAGCCATTCCCAAAAGATCTGGTAATGTTTTCCCTAGTATTTTCAATATGTGGTAGTCCCTGGGGATACCTCAGGGCCTTGCTTGTGGTAACAAAGCCCAGCCCTCCCAGCAAGACCTTCAGCTCTGACTTGGTGTGACTGTGACTCAGCTCTGAAATAGTGTTTTTCCACTGATAATTTTGGTAAGTATAACCTTAAACTGGGCTACATTACAGATGGGAAGCCAAGAACATTTTTAATCTCCTGTTATTTACTTGTAACATCATGAATCATAGCATTGCACAGTGCACATGATATTCTCTGATGATATAATTACAGAGCTTTCTGTATACTGTGCTTTCTTAATTCATTGTATTCAACATTCACCTTTTAGCAAGGCACGCTCCAGTTCTCAAATGCATATTACTCAGTTCGAGACTAAACATGGGAATTGAAAACAAGACTCCAGATATCACACTCACATCACAGTGGCCGTGTGTCTGCTGTGTTTCCCAACCTCACACTGTAGCCTTTGCTCTCTTCCCACACATGAGCAGCACTGGGTAGTTACAGGGTAGGGCCAGCTGTACTTTTGAATGTGTGACTGGAGCTTGTTCTCAGCCTTATCACCTGGGGTGTGTTTACATGATGAGAAATACCTCTGTGGCTGCTCTCAGTTGCTTGTTCTTGATGGGGGAGGTCTCAAAGTTATGTGCTGGCAGTGCTGGGTAAGGTGGGGAGTCTGGGCACTTCACTGGTGCCCTTAGCTCCCTCCTTGAAGACAGATACATAACAAATTGTGAGGAGCACTAAAAGAAACCATTTCCCACAGTGCCTCCACACATTGCCCCCTAAGGTCAATCAGGAAGAGAAGTTCCAGGGCTTCACAGACCCAGGGGCCTGGAACTGTGAGTGTCCAAGGCAGGGAGAAGCTTATTATCTCATCTCCAGGCATGGCAGACTCCATCAGGATAAGCAGGGCTCACGCCCACATGGACAAGCTCCCACCCCTCCCCAAGGGCTGCTGCTCTCAGACCATTACAACTGGCCTGGAAGCTGGCTCTGAGTTAATCCAGCACCTTCACCTTCTCCCTCACCATTATTTCCAGGTCAGTCCCAACTCATATTTCTACTGGGAAGCTTGCCAGAGAGGAGGAGAGCAGCCTTTCCAGGTCCAGACTGCATGGTTCCTCATCCGAGGCTAGTTCAAGAAAAGCTGAAAGTGCTGTTGAGGCTCAGTGTCAGACTGGAAAGGCTGCTGGTTACTGAGTTGCAGTGGGTCTGCCCGGAGAAATGCCCTTGAAATTGCAAGCAGCAGCATCTCCAGAGCCTCCTCCAAGTGTGAAAGTCAGAGGGGCCATCTGAATCTGTGTTGAACAGGAGCCAATCTGGAACACTTCCTGCAAATTCCAGGGAAATGTCATTTGCTGTGGTAACCTTTGCTGAATCAAGCATCGATGATTAAGCAGCACTCTAACACCCAGGTCTTTTACCCCAAGCTTTCTTAAACTTGTAAATTAATGGTTGGACTCTATGATATTAAACATCTTTTCTAACCTAAATGATTCAATGATTCATTATCTGCTGGGTTCCCGGCTCTGCCTTAGCTCTCCCTTGGAAGCTACAAATACAAAGATTTGCCCATAATCCAATTCTCTCTGTGCCTCCAAACCTTGCAGGGAAGATGCTAGTAATTTTCCAGATTTGTTCACTCCCTCCACAGTTAGCCAACACCAGCTGCTGCCATGTCACTGAGGGGCCACAGCCACCAAAAAGGTGAGTAAACAAAGCACAAGCCATCAGCAAATTGCCTCATGGGTGCTTTCCCATTGAGGACCACATCCAACGAAGCCTTGGACTTCTTTTGTTTCCTTGCCTTCTCCCACATCTGATTTTCATAGTTATGAACATGCAAATGCAACAGGGAAATTTAGGAAATCTGTTACTAAGGCAACTGATTAGGTGATGATGCAATTACCTTGTTATTTGAAAGTCAGGGTGCTGTGTGTTGCAATAAGTTCCTACCGAAAGGGGAGAATAAAAGTTTTCACAGCACAGCCCTAAAAATTACTTGCCTTAAGAATACACCAAGAATACCAGCAAAATCTCGCTGCCTTTGTTGTAACAGGAGCCGAGGCAAAATCTCCTCCTTTCTTCAATGCCAACAGGATCAAGGAGTGGGTGATTCACTTTCAGGAGATGTCAAGAAGTCCATGAGAAAAAGCAATCATGTGATATGAGCAATGCACAAGACATCCACCTATAATTACATTTAATTATGAAGAAAAGAAATCATAGCAGTAAATATTTAGGTCTTTAGACACAAATGTTGCACCTTAATGCATTTATAGAGATGACATTGGACTCCAGCATGTCAGTGCCTTGTTTGCAGTGAGCAGCCCAAAACTGAACACAGGCCTTGAGGTGTGGCTGCACCAGTGCCGAGCACAGGGGCACAATCCCCGCCCTGCTCCTGCTGGCCACACTATTCCTAATACAGGCCAGGGTGCACTGGCCCTCTTGGCCACCTGGGCACAGCTGGTCAGCTGCTGTTGATCAGCTCTCACAGGTTGTTTTCTGCAGGGCAGCTTTGCAGCCACTCTGCCCCCAGCCTGCAGGGCTGAAGGGGTTGTTGTGACCCAAGTGCAGGACTTGTTACTTTCCCTTGTTGAGCCTCACACAATTGGCCTCGACCCATGGATCCAGCGGTGCAGTTGAGTCTGGCCTGGTTCTGCTCTTTCAGACCCTGTCTTTTCCTGGTTTGACCTCCTGTGGCTCTACCACAGGCTTCTCTTCTGCTTTTTCCTTCCCCCTTCCCGGTGTCTCCACATACATTGCCTTCCGCCCTTCTATACTGTCTTGGGCCCACGCAGCACTTGTCACTTGACTGGTGCCCAAAGGTTCTATCTCTGCATCAGAGCCTTGCCTTTGACCTCAGCACACACTGAGCTGGGGAAGGAAGGGCCAGGAGCCAGCACAGATGATGGGGACCTGGTCAGCCCCCAGAAGCATGGTATCTCCTTCCTCTTCCTCCGTGCCCATCCTTAGTACATTCAGTCTCTTCACTGCCTGACAGACCAGGGTTTTCAGTCCAGGTACCTGCTGCCTGTGCCTCATTCCTCACTGGACGAGTCACCTCAGGTGTCCTTCTTGCTTTGGGACCCCACTCAACACAGTGACGCATGTGACTTGGCTGCCTCTGCCAGCTCCCACTGTGAGTTTCCATGTTTCTCTGCACAAATCTGGCTCCTTCCAAATGCCAGGAGTCACATTCTGTTTTTTTTTTGTTTTTTTTTTTTTTTTAAACCTCTGTTTTCAATGTTTTTTCTTAATAAGCCCTCACATTGCTCATTTGCTCACAGACCAGCCACAATTGTTATTTCTGGAGACCAAGAAAAGGTGGTGGAAGAATCAATAAAAGTCAGCAGGTATAGATATAAGGTGGTAGGTGTTGTCAAGAGATGCCAGCTGTGGCTGTTGGGAGGGCTGCTGGGGTAGGGAAAGGCAGGGAACCTATGCTGTTGGAGAGTACATGCTAAAGGAAAAAAAGATGGGGGAGAAAGCAAGCCTGCTGCTTTTGGTCCAAGGTACCAGGAACCTTGTAAAGGAGCAGGAGATGTTGACTGGCTGTTCTGGACTCGACATCACCTCTTTAACCCACATTACTGCCCTTCTGCAGCTGCACAAGTGCATTTGAAGTCATTGTTTTGAATAACTGCAACAGCAAAACCCCACTCGAGTCACGGCTTGCACAGTAAGTCAGGTATCACACAGCACCACATGGGTCCTGAGATGTGTGCTGGGGCATCAGTCAGGCTGAAAAGCATGGGCATTGTTTGCCCTGCCAGAGTGCTTGGAGGTGATGGTGTCCAAAACATTGTGGAGAAATACCTCCAATGGGACCAGGCTGCAAGAGGTGCAGAAGACCTGCTTGCACTGCTTCACTACCCAGCAGCTTCCCAGAGCCAGACCAGAGTTCAGAGGATGCCACAGCCTCAACACAGATGTCAACTTTACCCCTCAGTGCACTGCTCCCTGCTCCTCTTCCTTGACCACGTTGTCCTGGTCACCTCTTGTCTTCCAGGTGTGGTGCTGAGAGGGTGCCAAAGCTGCCACCACCCATGGGCCACACAAAACCAACACATTGCTTCTGTAGGCTGTTCATCTTGGAAGTGGTATCATGGTCCAGGATAAGCTGCTTTTCCCAAGGACAGTGGCTGACTTGAAAATACAAAACATATTTTTCCTCCTTGTCTGTTGGGAAGGTGTCCCACAGAAGTGCCCAAAAAGCACAGGACAGAGCTCAGGAGGGCTGCATACAGCCTTCAGACTTAGGCAATGGGCCATAGCTAATGCCAGCAGAGGACAGCTACTGCATGACCTACTATCAACCATTTGAACTGAGGCCTGCCTTTGGCTAAATCCACCCTCTCTGAAATTTAATTTGCCATTGAGTCTTCTTCTTACAGTGGAAAGGCAAAGCCTCAGTGGGAATCCCCTTGCATGCAGACACTCCTTGTGTGATGCAGCAGGCACCTGAATTGGGGATGCTCTCTGTCCCCATCTCCTGTGTGTGTGTGTGTGTGTGTGTGTGTCTGTGTCTGTGTGTACACACAGCTCTGTGCTTGCTGCAGTGATTTCCCAGTGGGCCAGGGTGGAAAAATGAAAAGGAAAACAAAATTGCAAAACCACATCTGCTCTGTGGGAAGTGCTCAGGTAGTATGAATTGTCACAGAGATGAGGCAACCCCCTACCACTTTCTAAATAGAGCCAGCAAGGGTATGCAACACTAGTAAAACTAAACTGATCATCACCCTCCCCTTGAAGAATTCATACACTTTTAAATTTGTTCTCCTGATGGATCTAAACTGTTCTTTTTTCCTTTTCTTTTCTTCTTTTTTTTGTTTGTTCGTAAATATAGTCTCTTGTACCACCCTTTTACAGTTTTACAAGACCTGGCAGCTTGACCACAAGAAGTCAGTGTGTAGATGCTGAAATCCAATACAGCAGGCAGGGCCACAGCAACGTCCCGTGGAGAGAAGCAGAAGTGAAAAAGTCAGTGAAAAGTGAAAAGGTAGTGAAAATGTGGCTGGGGAAGGAACGAGGGTGCCTGTGGGAAGTGGTGCCATGTAGGCAAACGCCCTCCTTGGTGTTGGTTTCTGTCCAGGCAGGCCCTGGGCTTCCATAGGAGGCATTCAGATATGATTCCCTTAACACCTTCACTTCTCAAAATCTCCACCACCCCTAACACCACCCCCACCACCGTCCCCCCGCCTAGGATTTACTTGTGTTTCTGAAATGGCTTTCCACTGGTAACATCCTTGTGGAACAATATGGACTTTGCAGCATGTGAGATGAGAGCAGCTGAGTGTTCTCCCTCTATGCTCCCCAAAGTGGGAAGCTGCTCAGGCCCAGAGGCAAAAGCAAGGTTTGCTTTTAGCTGTCTGAAAAAAGCCTGTTGTCTTCACTCAACCCTTGAACCACAGGCTCTCAGCACAGCTTGGAGGACCACTTCCACCTATAGACAACAGGAAAATCCAGGCACAACACCAGTTTAATGGTGATGTCAGGATGCCGTGATGTCAGGAATTTTCTCCCTTTCTGAGTCCAGCTCAAAGCTCCTGCCCTCACATAACCCCCCTTAGCCTTTAGCTGCAGTGAAGAGTTCACTCCTGAAGGCACTATTTTTCCTTCCTAGAGGCAAACATGGCTTGACCCTTTTGCATGCTTTCTGGGAAATACTGGTTTTGGTTCAGCTCAGAAGGGCTCTGTGGTGCCTTGGCAGAGCACCCCAAAGAGATGGAGTTCCCCATAGTGTCCAATTAAGTTTTCTGCCTTTATACATTTATTTTCCTGATTGTAATATACTTTTATGGCCAAAAAGAATTGCATACTTCAGGTTGAAGTCACTCTTTATTTTTATTGTAATATTTTATATTCATGGCAATAATTATAGGTTAATTATGATGGTCAGTCTGCTTTCAACATTTTATGCTTCTGTAAAAACTTCTGTAACAACTTCTGTAACAAATTCCTTACAAACATGGAGCCATGTTGAAGCTCACTCTGAAGGGCTCTGCAAAACTGTACAGTTACAGGATTTTTGATGTGTATTTTTATACTGCTTGGGAGTCAGTTCTGAACTGAGGGTGATTAATGAAAATTCACTGTAATTGAAATATTTTCCGGTGCTGAGCCCTTTACAAACCCTTCAGCATTCCTCTGTCCCTTCTGTCATTTCATTTGTCCCTCTGTTTTTTAATTCAGGAGTTGATATTTTCACTGAGCTTTTGCAACGGAGTATTGTACAATATCAAGACTGCTTTCTATGAGAAAGCACTGAACAAATACAGTCATAGAATCATACAATTGTTAAGGTTGGAAAGACCCCCAAGATCAGCTGTCAACCCAGCACTGCCAAGTCCACCACTAAACCACGTCCCTGAGTGCCACATCTGTACATCTTTGTGTCTCCACAGATGGTGACTCAACCACCCCATCAGGCAGCCTGTTCAATACTTGATGACCCTTTCCTGAATGAAGAAAATTTTCCTCATACCCAATCTAAACCTTCTTTGGTGCAACCCNTCATACAATTGTTAAGGTTGGAAAGACCCCCAAGATCAGCTGTCAACCCAGCACTGCCAAGTCCACCACTAAACCACGTCCCTGAGTGCCACATCTGTACATCTTTGTGTCTCCACAGATGGTGACTCAACCACCCCATCAGGCAGCCTGTTCAATACTTGATGACCCTTTCCTGAATGAAGAAAATTTTCCTCATACCCAATCTAAACCTTCTTTGGTGCAACCCGAAGCCATTTCCTCTTGTCCTATTGCTTATTACTTAGGAATAATAAGTAATTATTAGGAGAAGAGACTGATCCTCTCCTTTCTAAAACTTCCTTTTACATAGTTCCAGAGGCCCATAAAGTCTCCCTTCAGCCTCCTTTTCTCCAGACTAAACAATCCAAACTCCTTGAGCTGCTCCTCATATGACTTGTGCTTCAGAACCTTCACCTTCAATCATGGAATCACAGAATAGTTGAGGCTGGAAGGGATGTCTGGAGTGCATGAAGCCTGGCTGATAGACCAAAAGTGTGATCCTCTTCCTGCTTGTGGCAACATAAATCAGAAGTTAACATTTTCTGTTAGCTTTATTTTCTGTTGCAGACCCATGGTTAAGCCTTAGTTGATTTGTTTTGGCAATAGGCTTGGATTGTTTTGGGAGGCAAACTCCAGAACTTCCCGGAGAATATCAGAAATAAAGCTTTGCCTATTCCCCTGGACTTCCAATTAGGATAGGATTCATTTGCCCTGCAAAATATGAACTCTCATTTTGCACAGCAGTGCAGTATTACTGACTTACAGAGCCAGAGAAGAACTCAGGCTAGGTAGGACCACGGAAGCTCATCCCTCCACCAACCTTCCACAAACTGGATGTGGGTGCAGTCCATCCCCTTCACCGGCCACTGAGAGGCATCTGAGACGATGCTTATAGACAATGGAGAAACATCTCCTGAGTATGGAGGCCAGTCTGAAGTCAGGAGGCAGGTCAGTGTAGGGAAGGAACAAACCTGAGCCAGGATCTGAGGCGGAGGCAGCCTGGCTGAGAGACCCACTGTTACCTGCACGTAACAGCAGCACACTCATCAGTTGCTGCCAGCAGTGCCAAATCCTATTTTCCAGGTCATCAATCTTACCAGTCACTGCAAAACATTATATAACTCCACTCTACTTGATATTCAGCTTTCATCACATCTCTGTAAGGCTTAAGCCAAAGATCTGGGCAGATTTTGCAAAATCAGATCCAGTTTGCTAATGGGTACCTCATGTTTTTGTTGTTGTGGCTTAGTGTGTGTTGCTCCCTGCCTCTGGGACACCGTGTCTCATTCACATGGGTTGTGCAAGGGCTGTCAGGCATCCCCCCAAAAGCTTACTAAAGTGTGCTGCCAAGCTCAATGTAGTGGGCCACCCAGTTAAATGTCTGGGAGAAGCACATGTCCATGTGATGCAATGGGTTGCTGGGCTTTGCTGGAGTGGCTTCCTGTAGTGCTGAGCCTGTGGCAGGACCAGCACTGGCTGGCAGTACCCCAGCCTTGCCCTCCATCCTCACTGATGGGAGAAGCACACAGTCCAGAGGTAAGAATAAACAGGGAGGATATGCTCAAGAGAGGAGCTCATCGCTTTGAAACCCCAGTAAAAGGCTGTGTGCTGTGTCAGAGCGTTTCCCAGAGCATCCCCTAGGGCTGCCACACAGCCCACAGAGTTGGTATTTTGCTCCTCGCATCAGCATTGCATAAAATACCAATTCAGACTCATTTCTGTTCCTTCAACCCACAGTCCTCAGTCCAGTGTCACCCAAACACAGCTGTCTACAGCTGTCTGCATATCTTCTCCACCTTCTTCTATTTGCAAATTTTGCAAAAGGCAGGGGACAGTTTCAAGGTGTGACACTCCAAGAGGTAAGAAAATGAGGACAGCCTCAGTGGGTCAAACCAGAAGTCCATCTAAGCAGGAATTCTGATAGTGTCTGGATGGAGGAGGAAGTTGATGCATAGGAAAGAGTGTAAAAACAGCATGGGAGAACCCATTGTACAGTTTTCCAGCTGGATAGCAAGCCTGCTGCAGCTAATAACCATCTAAGAGCATAAAAGTAGGAACAATCACAAATCTTCACACCCCATGCATGCAAGATGCATTGCTGCCTTTTTTTCTCAACGTGCCCTGTGGGCATGACAACAAAAACCAACAAAAATGCTAAAAGTAAACTCTCCAAAAAATTCACCATGGGGCTGCTAATACAATTCTCTCCTGCAGGACCAGCTGGGGGATCAGCCACACCTCAGAGATATTAGCTGCTTTGCCAGGGCACCATTAGGCAGCACTTGGATTTGGTGGGTCATGGCCAGCCCTGCCTGGAATTCAAATGTGGCTCCCGTTCACAAAATCTTTCCCACCTGCTCTCTGCTAACATTTAATGTCTGTGCAGTTCATGCTCACAAACACTTCAAAGCCCTAGCTAGTAACCACAGGCTAACTCTGCATTTAAATATTTGTGGAGGATAAATATCACATTATATGTTTAGGATAAGACAAATTGCTCTGTGCCTTGAGTTGGTTAGACAGATGACTGGTTGGTATAAATCACAAGTGCTCCAGTCCAATACATAATTCCAGACTGAGCATGGTGTTATGGCACATGGTTATGCTCCCTGATTTGATGGCTTATTTAACTAATCAGCACAGCAGGAGCAGTTCATTTCAACTATTCCAATAAATGAGAGCTCTGTAATTTGCACATGCAGCTGTAATAGTTGTAATGCTTCATTCCCGCTGTGCTGCTTAGTTACATAAACCATCTAGTTGGAATCAATACTTATTTACTGTACCTAATCAGCACAGTTTGAATTATCAACTTTCAGAATTTGCATATAAGGTGAGCCGCTGAGATTTCCCCCAGGTACAAATATCTGAGAGTTTCTTAATCCGTTCAAAAGGTCAGGAGAAAGGGACGTGAAAAGCAGCAGAATAACTAGCAGCCCATGTGAAGGCTTTGTTACGTCTTTCCAAGGGAAATGCAGAGGTTTGACATTCATAACAAGGCTGCTGGAAACCATGAAGGCAATACACAAGAGCAGCCTCTCTTGTGCTGCAGGAACTTTAACCAGTAATTTTCTGGCAGCTTTCAATTACCAGAGGATGGGCTGATGGGCTGGAGGCAGAAGGAGGAGATGAAGGTCCGGATCTCATCACAAAGCCTGGTGACATTTAACAGCACCTGGGGCAGGCAGGGGCTGGTGAAAACCCCCATGCACATCAGAGCTTCTGTATCCCAGCTGGTGAACCTGTCCATTTCCTACATGGTATCTGTACCCTATGTCCATTTGAAAAGGAACTGGACAATTTTGATTCCCAAGATAATTTCCTCTTTGTATAAAAATAATAGAAGGAAAAGGGGGGAAGTTGAAAAGAACTTCATCCTTAAAAAGACACAGTTTAGAACTCTCTGTTCTCAAACTGGCTTGCCTTGTCAGTTTTGTTTTGATTTCCATTTAAGATCTTTGTTTTAATAGAATATTCTCCTGGAGGAATGCACAGCCAGTTTGTCACAAACATGTTTAATCAGAGCAGATGGAAGGCAAAAGCTGGTGATTGCTGTGAGCTCATGTGCCTTCACATGGTACATCTGGGGTTGTCTTTCAGAACTGGCTCCAGGCTTCACAGAGGTCTGTGCAAAACTGAGTTTTTCAGCCCAAAGTAGGCAGATGAAATGAGCTTGCCTGGGGAAACAGGTTTGCTGCCATGGCTACCCTGTCTGGGAGAAGATGTTGTCTCTGCTGGTATCCCAGCACAAATCCTGGCCCCTTTGGGAGCAGCAAGCTGGGGAGCACTTGGTGCTTCTCAGGGTGTCAGTGCTTGGTTCCTCGGCCCTCCAGCTGAACACCCCTCTTAGCTCACCTGCACAGGGACCTGATTCTGTTTTCAATGCTTCAGCACATCTGAGATGTCTGTTTGGAATAGCAGCAGTGGCATAGGTCATGGGGCAGCAGATAGGGGCAGGTCTGGTTCATTGGGGTATCTCAGATGCTCATTTTTAAGCATTAGGCACCATGTTTTAAAACAGGTAAAAATAAGACCTTTCCTGGCAGAGAAACTGCTGGGTGCTGTATTCCTGTATTTGGAAAGCACTAAGATACATTGAAGAAGCCTGTAGGCTCAAAATGTCCCCCTGAAGCAGAGTATCTGCACCATGGAAAAATATCCCAGTACCATAGCACCAAAATACCTTGCAAACCACAGCCCTCTGGGCATCAGCTTGCTTTATGAGTCTCCCTCTGGCTTTTTCAGCAGTGCCAAAGGAAATTACAGCAAACATGACAGCCTGCTCCCCCAGGTTTAACAGGGCAGGTCCCTGTAAAGTGATAAAGGCTTTAAATGCAGGCTCTCCCAGCAGATGAAGCCCAATGTCCCTGATATGAGGCTGGGTTTTGTTCCCAACCTACTGAAAGACTTCATGAGGCAAAGCCATGGCCTCTGCACGTGCTTTCCCCAGTAAACCATGATGGGATCTTTTTTGTAGCACAAAGTGAACTATGTGAGCCTGTGAGATCAGAAATCTGTGCTTCTAAAGCAAATGCAGCATGCCAGTGAGCACATGTGGGTATCTTCTAGAACAGTTTTAGGATCAGCATGTAGAATACTATGTCCCAAGGTTAATTTTTGCAATTATTGGAATTCTTTTACTAATAGGCATCCTCTGATGTACCTTGAACCCCCTCACCCCCACTACCTGTGACTGCAGGGTTGGACATCTGCTCCAAAATTCACCAGAAACCCCTTCAAAGCCCACAGTGTTGTTAGTAATATTTGCATCGTGGCACTTGATTGCAGCATACTTTTCACAGCATCCCATAACCTGAATGTATTTCCTAGCTTAGCTTCATGGGATGCTGGACAAAAAAGAATAATTTGAGCACTACTCAGACCTCAGCTTGCCCTTGTATGTACAGTGTGCAAATCCTGTGACCAAAAGAAACAGATTTAACACAAACCTGTATAGATTTTTCACCTACAAGTCCATACGCTCTGATGGCCTCTGCCTGAGTCTGAGGAAAATCTAGTTAAGGAAATTGAATCTCAGTATCACTTTGGGCATCAGAGATCCCCTCCCTTAGGATACAGGTCCCAGCCAAGGCAGGCAGTTATCCAGGTGCACAGAGGTGCTGCCCTGTGTAAGGGCATCCCTATGCACCTGTGTTCCCAGCACAGGAGTACAGAGGAGACCTGCACTGAGCTGCCTGGTGCAGCTGCAAAGCCTTTAACGCAGCCCAGGAGGTGCCTGCCCCTCTGCTCCTCCCCACTTTGTTTATTTGCTGGGAATGCTCTGCACTTGCCAGTTTTACAGCATCCTGCAGGCTGGAAAGACTTATTTAAAACACATCACAGCTGTGATTGCATTTGCATCCTAAGTCTGGCCCGGTGCACTTAGGTTTTGGCTTTGCTGCATTGTCAGGGGCTTCTGTTCACAAAATCTTTGCATTGGGGTGCTTGTTGCTGTGTTCAGGTTATGGGTGGAAGCTGGCAGAAAAATGCAGGGGTTTCCCCCTTCACTTTTTATTTTACTCAAAATATGTTTTCAATCATTAGTTATTCTCTGTCTATGAGCATTTCAAATAACTGAGTGGAGGTGGATGCACAGATATATTAGTTGGTGCTTGGCTTTACTCCACCACTTCAGATACAGACAGCTGAAATATAAGACTAGTAAAAATCAAAGGATTTAACAATGTTTTCATTGGGTTTTTTTTGTTGCTTAACGAGGGTGTTATGTTTTCCTGATATGTTGGTCCCAGATTTTAAGTAGCTGTCTTCTCTCCTGACACAGCAGAAATTCTATTGTGTAAAATACACTCATTTTTATCTTGCATTTCTGCCAATAACCATATATATACCTATATTTAGTTGTCTCTCTCCACGACAGGGAAGAAAGCAATTCTGGCATGAATATACTTGTTCACATGCTGAATTTTCATTTGCTTGAATAAAATTCCCTCTCGAGACATCTGTTTATCCATCCATCCAGCTACTCATCCATCCACACAAGCAGAAAAACCCACAAAAATATGTGCAGAGAAACAACCCAAAAGGGGTACAGTTGCAGCTGTATTAAACTTTAGGTAATGGAGAATCTTATTTTTAGATTTTTTTGACAACCTATCCCTCTCTGATTTATGCTGTGCTGCCAGTATATTTATGACAGGAAAACTAGGTGAAAAAAACAACTAGCTGTTGGCTGAGCAGTTTTTAAAATTCTGCTTTAGTGCTGCTGTTTACCTTTTAAAATAGTAGGAAATTATCAGGAAAGATAACTTGGAGAGAACAATCTGCTGAAATCTTTCCTCTGGTGTGTTTTTTCAGGCAGGTGTATTAAGTAATAGGAAGAGAGTTCTGCTTTCTGACAGAAAGCGTGTAGGTAAGAAATGCAAATGTTTTAAGAATGAAATTTGCTTAACCTAGAGAAGGGGAGGCTCAGGGGGGACCTCACTGCTGTCCACATCTCTCTGAAAGGAGGGTGTAGTGAGGCTGATCTCTTCTACCATGCCGGCAGTGAGGAGACAGAGGAAATGGCTGTAAACTGAGACAGGAGAGATTCAGACCAGATATTGGAAAAAATCATTCAGTGTGGCAGTGGTCAGGCCTTGGAAAAGGTTGCCCAGGGAGGTGGTGGAGTCACCATCCCTGGAGGTGCTTAAGAGGCATCTGGATCTGGCACTGGGTGAGGTGGTTTAGTGGTTACAGTAGTAGTGCTGGTTGATGGCTGGACTGGATGTTCTTAAAGGTCTCTTCCAACCCTAATGATTCTATGATTCTACTGTGTCATTATGATAAACATGGTACTATCAAAGGGTGGAGGGAAGAGCTCTGCACAGTAATGCTCAGGTGGATTATCTGCTTAAATCTTCCAGGTGCAATTTCAGTGATCCTTCAGGAGTCAGAAATCATTGTGGAAGAGGTTACACAAAATTAAGTCTGACAAAGGAATATACCTGAGGAGAAACATTTAAATATTTGCTCTCTTTGACATGGTTTTGGCACCACAGACAGTAGCTCCTGTTGTGAATATATGAAAATGGCATCTTTTCTTCCCCTTTGACTGCAAGTTTGTGATAGAGTATAGGACACCCCAAGAACACCTAAGCAGTGCTAAATAAATGATCTTCATATGAAATGGTCAAATTTTTCAGCATCTTTCACCTTCTCCCCTGTCTTCCTGCGTGCCTCACAATTTCCTAGCCTCACCACCCACAAAAGCATGACCAAAAGTTAATGGCCTAACACTCACTGTCTGTCACCAGGTCTTTGTTGCTTTAGCTCCTCCTTGGGCTTGATGGATTTTGCCCAGCCACCTTCCCTGGAAAACAGCATCGGTCCAGCTCCATCATGCAATGCTCTTTTCCCTTTGGGTGGTCCCTGCTTCTCCCTTGGAACCCAACAGGAAAGGTGCAATAAACAGCAGGTGAGGGAGGACCCTGTGGGAATTTCCCCCTTGATCAGCTCCACTGAAGCCTCTGCAGGGAAGGGTCTTGGCCAGGTCAAACACAGAAGCTTTTGCAAGCATGTGCTTCCATGGAGATGATCCTACATATTTTTAGGCAGACCTGACATCATAGGGACATCAAAGTCAGCATGGGACATGCCAGGATACAATCCTGAGCTTGTGCTGCTCTCCTTCCCTAACAGTCACTCAGGAGTTTTTCCATGATTTATTCCTTACACACCAAAGCCATTGATTTATTGATATCTCCATCCTAAGGAAGTGTCTAGATTCCCTTGTGGCTTTGATACCACCAGTAATTTAGATATTGCTTCAGCTGTGAGCATCGCTTCTGCTGGTCCCCAAGGATTGTGCCCTGCCCTGGGCTGCTCTGTCCTGGGCATCCTCATTATTTTACAGAGGATAGTTCATCTATAAAAGCTATTGACAAATCCATGTCAGAAGGAAAGCAGAAAAATCCATAGGCGATCAGACTTTGACATCTTTGGTTTTAACATTAAGAGTGTAGTACATTTCAATACCATGTACTTTATGTTACCACTAGAAAGATGTGTTGAAGCCTGTGGAACTTAGTCTCTATATTAGGGAAATTGTGTAAGTCAGATATAAAAATGGAATGTGGTGAGCTAACACAAGGAAAGTCAATTCCCTGTTAGCTCCCAGCATTTCCAGGTCAATTTAGGGCATGCACATCACAGAACCTGATAGTGGGGAGAAAACAGGAGTATTTCATTCCCTGCCTTTCAGATTCCAATAGCAATTATGAACTCTGGCCAAAGCACTTGTTTGGGAATTTATGATCAATTGAGGTTATTGACCCTTGGCCTCAGGTCAAGCAGGTCCCTAGGGGTCATTAATATCTATTAAATGCTCTGCATCTCTTTTATTGCTGTTTAAATGATGAGTAACTGTGAATTTTAAGAGTGTCAGATATATATATATATATTAAAAAAGTGTTTCAAGGTTGCTAAATCTGGAATACATTAACAGAGACAAGCTGAGGTCTAATTAAAAGTTTTCTACCATTCACTTGTGCTTTCTGTCACAGACCTGTTGGTTGGGCTGTACTGAAAGCTGATGTGAAATAAAACTTGCAAGGCTTTGCAGAAAGAAGGAAAAATTGTATTGGAAAACACAATACAAAGTTATCTTCTGCAATGCCATTTATTAAATGAGGTTTCTAGCCTCTTCTATCTGAGATACATTTTATATTGGCAGCATGAGTCTTGGCGGAGGCATAAAGATGGGGGAAATGATGACAGAGGGAGTGTATTTTACATACATCTCATTTTCAGAAAAAGAGAAAAGAAAACATGAAATGAAACAGTTTCTTAATAGATAATGTAATTTCAGTAACAAAAAAAAAAAGCATTCTGAAGATCTTTATTTTAAATTGACCAAAATGGACAAAGTAATATTTTCAACATGATTTGTAGGGCAAAAAAGAACCAGTGTGAAAGAGAAGCTGCTGTGGGCCACAAGTGTTATTTTCTAAAATGAAAAGTCCAATACATCTCTCAGAAGAAAACTAAGCGGTTTTGTGCATGGGAAGTTATTCTGGCCCTAGACCAAGAAATCCATACGAAATTTCCCAGTATTGGGTGTAAACCTTTGCCTGAGGCATCCCTCTGCATGGTGACTTTTTCTGGTGCAGGGTTGTGTGTGCATGCTGGACTGGACACAGGGAGCAATTTTGGCAGCTAAGATACCACTGACCTCTGCTGGGAGTAATCAGACACATTTAGCTCCTGTCCTGGGTCCTGTCCTGCTCAGATGTGGTGGAGATTCCTCTGGCAGAGGCTGATGTGTACACACACACACACAAACATATATATAAGATATGCATACCTATGTGCAGTGTGTAGCTGCATGCACCTTCCATCCTTGCTGTCACTGCAATTTCCCAAGTGTCCAAGTGGTTCAAAGAAGTAAAATCCATCCTGGACTTACAAAAATAAATTTTCTTGGCAGTGAAGATGATTTAGACCTCCTAAAGAGAAGACTCCCTATGAGTTCTCTCTAGAATATAACATAATTCACATATAAATGGACAAGATTCATGGATCTCTGAGTTCCTAAGGGTTGAAGGGTGATGATGGATTCTAAAGGTCTGCCCAGGAACTGATGTGACTGAAAAGCAGAGGTGTTTGTAATGACTGGGGCACAATATCCAGTTTCCTGATGGACACACTGCAAATGCACCGAGCATGAGCAATACAGTTTCAGTTTAGTAAAGGTTTGGACTGGCAATGCACAAAACAGAGACAGATTGTGCAAATAAAAGAGCTCAAATAAAGAGGTGTCATAGAGGAATGTTCACCTTTCCCATCAAAGTACAGCTAGTACTGAATCATTTTGTAAATGAAGAAAAAGATCTTTCTCTCCATGACATACAGTGTAGGCATATTCAGTTTGTGGCTCAAGAAGAACACAAGCTGGAAGCAGCCCACTGGAGAAAGTATTTTAACAGGAAGAATCAGAGATCATAAACCGAATTATTTTCTTCCCTTATAGTGAGTGGCATGAAGTAATTACTGTAGAGCAGAAAACAGATCAGATGACCCTACAATGGGGCAGTAAAGGAAATTCAAAATACCACATGAAATGCTGGTCAATAATGTTGAAAAGTGGTACTGGCCATACAGTACACAGAACAGGACTACATCCAAAGTCTGCTCTGTCCATGAAGAAAAGTCAGGCTATGATAAAACAACAAATCATTCAGAATGAACAAAAAAATGTAGACAAGCAGGATTTATTCCCATACTGAAACATTCTAGCAGCATTCCAGTTATCTATGTATTACAGGAATTTATTGTCATAAGGACAGAAGATGAATCAGGTGTTAAGACTGGAGATAGCAATGAAAAAAGACTGATCTTGATTATAAAAAAAAAAAGAAATGACAGGATTTAATGAGACAAAATTTAGTGTGGTTGAAGAAGAGAAGAGAGGCCAGATTACAGTACAGAGACAAGAAAACAGAGTTGTCCACAGTGACAGACAATGCAGAAAAGGCCAAAGGGAAGAGATCTGGGTTTCATTGTAAGGAACTTACATTTAGATGGTGAATAGACATGCATGAATGTAGAAGGAATTAAAGGCAAAGTTGAAAAAGAGAAGTTGAGCTGGGTTTGAAGCTCAGACAGAAAAACAGTATCTGAAACTGTGGGAGAAGTTACTGTTGCCATTAGAGAATATACAAGAGGAGAAAACAGAGAAATGGGAGGAGGAATCAGGAGGGGGGAAAATATTTTAAAAATATATAAGGAGAAGTATTTTTTCTTTTCTGGAAATTTGGATGACCTGGCAATATCTTCACTCGAGTTGTGTCTCTAATATGGAGGGAAGCTGTCAGAAAGAGAGGACACCAGCGAGAAAGGACTGGAATTAAAAAGAGCTGGTTGGACTACACCTCAAACTGCAGCAGGACTTAGTTCCATTTTCAGGTAGAAAATAATGAAGGTACCTGCTGCTAAACATTATTAATCAGCCATGGAGATACATTGTCTGTTAACAAAAATTTCCCTGTGACCTTCAGATAGCCACACAAGGCTATTCAGCATTCTCCAGCTGCAAGGTGGCAGAAAAGACAGCTGTGGCAAGTCCCACATGAAGAGGGAAAACCACATCCTTTGTGCTGTGCAGTCAGAAAAGACAGAAAGCTATTTCTCCTTCCTTCAGGCTCTATGGGTTTGTTTATTTAAGGCAGTTCAGCCACTGACAAACAAGAGCCATCTGTGAGCTGTCATCTTGTCTCTCCCAGCTGCAATGGCCTTACAGATGCTGTCAAACTCCCACTTTCACCTCCTGGTGGGTAACACAGGTGGCACAGGTGGTCTGTGGCACAATATGGTCTTTCACCCACCTGTCTCTTCTAAAAACAAACCACAGTTCAACCTCTTTATGTATTTTTAGTTAATTTTTGCTTATCTGAGGGAAAGGACACTCACTTTAATCCTTCCACTGCTTAAAATTCCTAAATATTTCAAAATAAATACTTCAGCCTATCCTTTCTGACCTTGAAGGACTTTTAGGCATGGTCATGGACCCAGCTAGAACCAAGACCCTCTGTCCTTATGCAGGCCATATATAGTATTTTTTCCCCATGTACATTTTTGTCATACTCTGTATTAAAGACATTGTTAGAGAGCTCTGCATTAGCACTGTGGTCTGTCCCTGTGCATGTTTCTGGCAGCTCCTAAGTCCTTATGAACATCCCAAATGGGACAGGAATGGATTTGCTATGTGAGATTTTCAGAGTCATAACTTAGCTGTTCAGAAAGTCACTGGAGGAAAGACATTTTGCCAAAAACAGGTACACATAAAGATCTCCCACTGGGTTTTGACTGTGCTGAAATACTGAATTAACCCCAGCTGTTGGGCAGTAGCTTTGGAGGAAGGTAAGTAGCACAAAGTACTGGAACCAAAATTTCAGCAAAAAGCCTACAGCTTTTAAGAGCATAAAGCCTGATATTAATGTGCTCCCAATATCATGCTTATTAATAAGAGATACAGAAGAGTTGGCAGGGAAGGAACCCAGGACTAGTGTGACAAAAGTTATGTTAGATTTGTTTGTTTGGTTGCCTGGAACACAGTATGGGTAGAAGCAGTAAGTGCCTTGTGCAGGCAGAGCAGTGTAGGTTGTACTCATCAATATTAAAGCAATTACCTGTACAGATGTAATACCAATGATCTGTTACAGAACTGAAATATAAAGTGTTACTATATTGCTATTAAATGCTCGTCTTGTCAAATGACTAGGGAAGGATCCTGGATGGGCAAATGCCAAAACCTTCTGTTCAGTCTTTGTCTTAGCAGGTAATAGCTCAATTTACCAATTAGATTTGGTGGATTTCAATTTGGGAAGGAGAAAAATAAAAGTGCTTGAGTGAGCGTTTTGTGGGTTGATTTGAGGCTTTGCTGATATCGATCAAACTGTACTAAAAACCCAGGGGAAGAAGTTGCAGTTGCAAATTTCTTTGTGATTTAGATATTTGGGGTAGGACCCAGGTCCAGCTTGGATTCTTCCACCTGGGTGTTTATGCTGCCAGTTCTAGGCAGGTGCATATTGTCACCTGATGCCCCCTGAGATGCCCTGTGGTCCCATGACAGCTTCTCAGAGCTGGCAGAGGGGACACAGTGATTACAGTGGGTCCATGCCCTGTTACACCAGAGAGGAAAGATATCCTGCACCATTTAAATCAGCATCAGGTTGACACCACAAATTGACTCCATGGCTGTAGAGATGCTTGGACAACTGAAACCCAGTTCCATGCTGGTATAACCAGAGGAGCCTAATGAGCCTCTGAACTGAGCAGTTGTGAGAGGGGAGGCTCTGTTAGCATCTGGCATACCCTGGATACTCTTGGGTACCCCAAGACCCATTGTCATGCCTCTTGGCCCTGTGACCATGTTGAAGGATTACTCAGTGGCACTACATGTGAGTGGCTGAATTGAGCCTTGAATCACCACTGTTGAAATTTTAGGCTTCTCACTGACACAGAGACTGATCTGCATCCTACCCCAGCTGTGTGTGACAGTAGGAGAGCACTGAGTGTGTATGGACCTTTTGAGAAAGGGGTTTCCCTGCACCCTGAGATCTGGCAGCCCCAAACAACAGCTCCCAAGACCAGCAGGTGAGCACCATCAGGCTTTTTTGGAAATAGATTCATGCCTAAGAGACTTCTCACCAGTGAAAAATCTTTGACCAGGTTTGTCTCATGCCTGTCCTAGGAGTGGTAGTTTTGAGATGGCTATGCAGTAAGAAGTTAAATAAATGCTTGTGAGAAAACTTTTGCCCCACAACTATTTCCAGGCTTCCCTTATCTCAGTCCATGTGGGTGATGGGTGCCCAGAGAGATTGCCGTCTGCTGCTCCAGTGCCCAACCCTGCCCATGGTGTGGCTTGCTGCGCTCTGCTCTTTCCATCTCTTGTGACTGGCAAAGCAGTTTTCTGGTGTAAGAAGGTGGTGTGCACTTGTGTGTGAACATTTATAAGCTTACTCAACACCTAAGAAATCCCAATACAAAAGCAATGTTTTGCAGCAGCTTTTTAATTCTGCTGTCACTTCATCTGTCAGGTGTGGTACGATCTGGAGCTGTGAGTTCCTCAGCATACAGAAGGTCTTCAAGCTAATTATCAAGTAAATTATCAAGTATCCTGTTAATAATAGGTGGACAACTTAGCTGACTATGTTGATTAGTCCCTTTGTTTAGATCACAAATTGCTCTCTTGAGTATTTGAAGTTTGGTCCTTGGTAGATGGGCAGGTGTCTGTAATCTGGAACAAGCAGAGACATGCTGAATGGGTGAGACATGGAAATGTGTCTGACTCCAACCAGACACTACAGATGCAAATACATTTTGAACTGTCACTCATGAGACCTTAGTTCTGTGCATGTATGAATGTGTATATGTGTGAGGAAGGGAAGGATTTGAGACCTTACTGCACTATCCCTATGGAGAAACCCTTCCAGGCTCCCTCCACCTAACAAGTCCACTGGCACCCCAAATAAACTGAAAAGCAACCTGATTTTCCACCCATTAATTCTTTACCAGAAAATCACTTTTCCTAGTACTGTGGGAAAACAAAATATTTTATAAGAGGAAGAAACACTGAATCTCTAGGTTTTTACCATGGAACCTACAGATTCCTGTACCATGCTCCTGTTCCCAGTGCACAAATCCTACACCCTTTGGTGTGCCTTACTGTAAGAGAATGTTGATGGTCTAGCTGGGAGGACAAGTGAGGGCAGCCTTTTGCACTGCTGGGCAGTGAATCTGGGTGTCTCTTGTCTCCCCAACATCATTATAAAACATACATGCCTTTAATATAAAGACCTAGCTCTTAAAACGTTCACCTTTCCATTGTCAAATGGGGTCATAACTGGCTTGCACCTTCAGAAGTTAGTGCAGGGAGATGACAGGCTGATGACATGGTCATTTAACTTTGTTTTTATAGTGAAGCAGGGTAAAAATACAGATGACAGCAAGCACTTACTGGGCTGAGCTCCTGGGAAGAAGCAGGTGGTGGTGGTACTGCAAGGTGATGGTGGAACTGTCAGGGCAGAAAAGAGATACTATCCCCAAAGGGGCTGCTGGGAAACACCACTCATTCATCTCCTGGCTCCTCTGCTTTCAGCAGCTCTGGAAGTTTTTGGGATGCAGTTCCCAGCTGTAGCAGGTGCTCAGATGCCTCATTCATCCCCCTACATTCTCCATTAGATGGGCTCATCTTTTACAAGAGGTTGCAGCTGAGGAGCACCCATGAGTATCTTCACAATCTTTAACTGTGAGCAGGTGGCAGGAATGATCTATGAGCAATTGAGGATATTTCCTTCAACTCTAGTTCCTAACATGCTCATTCTGCTCCTCCTCCCTCCAGGCTGTAGTCTGTGGGTAATGGGATTTGTCTGTGACAATAATTCATTGCCTTATACATTTAATCTCTATATTTTCCCTGCAAAGTTTCTTTGCATATGACTGAAAGCACCAGAACAAAATTACCCTAGAAGCGACTGTAACAATGCATTTCTCCTCGCTGATCACTTCATTTTCTGATGAGGAGTTTTTATTCACCTGGGTGCTTTCCCAGCTAATGGGCTATTAAAATATCCATCACTGATATAGTGAAAAATATGTTTTCTCCCTTCAGAACAATCAGCAGCTCTCATATTAGCTGCACCTGGTGATGGCTGATGCAGCTAACCCTAGTTTTCCCTACAGGCAAGGTCACAGGTAATAAGGCCATAAACCTTAGAATTGGTTATTACTACATGTAGCAACCTTTACAAAAGGGTGTCGCCTGCCCGTGCAGCTCCTTTTTCTTGTACCTGACTCCCACATTCCGTCCAGTTCTGCTGCTGTTGTTCCAGGAGCTTGAGATAAAACTGAATAGCCCCAGAAAGGCAGCTGAGGGAGCTCAGCCATGAAAACCTCCCAGCGTGCCGGGGATTTCCAAGTTGTCAGGTTCTTGTTTCTGCTGTCAGTGGGGAGCTCTAGAGATTTGTTCTGCTCTTTGTGAGCAGAGTCCTGTGGACCTTGCCTCTGCTGCAAACCCTAGAAGTCCAGGGATAAGGCACAAAGAATCAATTTCTTTATCTATGTGTATACGTATATGAAGCAAAAGAAAACCATGTCAGGCTAGGAAGTAGTACTTACTCTGTGTAAGTAGGAGGTCACATTATTCATGCCTCTGGAAGCCACTTCACTGAAAGACTGATTTTGTTCCATTTCCGTATAAGGCAAGGCTAAAGCCATACACAACTGGACTGACATCCTCAGAAATGAAGCCTGAACATAAAAATCTCCCGTCTCTCAGACAGTGGTTGCTGGGAAGGCTTATTGCCCAGCAAGGTCACTGATCTCACACTCCTCAGACAGTTAATCTCTTTGGAAATGCAAGCAGATAACGAGGATATCTGGGGTTTTCAGGATACCCACAGCACCTTCACCCAGCTATTTTGGGTCCAAAATCCATGACAGCCATAGACTAGACTGCCAAGGTCAGCTCTGAATGTCTTTGCTGGATAATATCACACCATCTTACCTTCCTGCTCCTGCTCAGGACTGTTTTTACAAGGTATGCTTGGATACAGTCCCTCTTCACCCAGAACTTATATGGGATAACTTTATGAAAAAAGGAGCTTATAAATGCAAGCCAACACATGTTGGTTCTCCGTCCCAGGGGAACACAATGCTCATCCTCAATAGTCATCCTGAAACATCTATGTTCTCAAAATGTGTTGTGAGCTTTGAGTCTTTGCTGTGTGTCTTGGTTTGAAAAGACAGGTGTCTGCTAAGGAAGGCAGGAGCCTCCCCTAAAATGGAAAATGTAAACCCCCTTCCTCTGAATTATTATCATTTTGAAATTAAAAGGCTTTCCAGCAAAGCTATGGGAATAGGAATAATGGTTCTTTACTAGGAAAACTAAAAATACAAATGTAATTAGTATAAACAAAAACTACTGACAGAGTCAGAATATGACCTGACACCCTGTGGGTCAGGATGTTGGTGACAGTCCAGTTGAAAGGTGGCTGCTCCTCCTGGAGCAGCAGATGTGGTTCTGTTGAAGCAGTGATCCTGCAGAAGGGTGTAGTTTATCCTCTGAAGGTCCAGTGGTGGTGTAGATGGGCCCAGTCTGTCTCTAGGAATCCAGTGGGAAAGCTGCTCTGATGTCCCAAAAGCTCTGATTATATCCAGGAAGGAATGTTTGGCTCCTCCCCCTGGGTGGAGCATCTCACAATGGGATGATGTCATTTCATCAGTCATGCAGTGAGGCTCAACGGCCCATTAACAGAAGATATTTCCCCGGAGGGAGAGATTGTGGAAGAGATAAAGAAAACTGCCCAATTAACAGAAGAAAACTGCCCCGCCTCTAACAGAATAGAATACTCACTTATCTTACAATCCAGGACACTGTGAATTTCAGTTCTTTTTATCTTTCTGGATGCAGTGACATTTCCAAGCTTTGTGCTGCTCAAGGACTCTGATTGCTGGCAACCACCTCTCTTCTTGTCCTTTATTTGGAGTTCTGGAGACTGGAAATGTAAGACCTCAGCCCTAAACACTCTCACATGTCACAGTGCATCACCATCAGCCCATCACTGTGGAATTGCTCTAGCATAGCAGGAGATGGAAAAGCCCGGCAGAACATCTTGACAGGACTGGTGGATGTTTTTAATTGTTTAAGAACATCACTTTAACAGCCTTAAATCAGTCAGCACTGACATAGGACTATATTTGTCCTCAAATCCAGAGAGCTCTCTCTGCATTTTAATGTGTAGCTTGAATGTATGCAATTTACTGGTACAGTGTATTTTTAGCAAGAAAATAGATTTCTTTTGTTTGGCTCAGATAGGTGAAAGTTTACCACTTAAAGAGCTTGGTGGTGTCATGCATACCTAGGGATTTACTTGTATCAGCTTGCTCTGTCTGTTGCTATGTGATGGCTGCATTTTAAAAGCTTGCATTGAAAAAATAATGTTTAGGAATGCCAGGCTGCATGCAGTAATTATTACTATGAAGTTGATCTAAAAGTCTACATGTTGGGGCAGGATTTGCTTCATTTTTATTTGGTTTTATTTGTTTTTATTTATTTTTATTTATTTTTATTCACTGCAAGGCTGCCCACATTTCAGTTTCAGTTCCAGCAGTCAGTTTCACCTGCAGGAATCTGAAGCATCATTGACCTCTGTGGCACTACAGAGAATTTATACATTGGTGCAACAAGGCAAAATTATTCATACTCCCAGGGCCCTACTTTCAGCTGAAACTCTTCAAACCCTGATAAAAACCTCCTCACTTGCAGTTTAAGAATGGGGTTATTAGAGTTACAGCTGCTGTTTTAAATCATACAGGTTTTCATAGTACTTGTTATATTTTCTTAATGCGAGAATTAAAAGGCTGCATGTTTAAATGAGTGGCTCAAACTCATGTGATGGAGAAGTAACAGAGTTTGCTTGGGGCAGAAGGGAAAACGGGATAGCACAAAGAGGGCTGCCAGTGCACCAGGGCAGTTTAATCTCTCCTTATTTTAGACATCTCTGCAATCAGTACCTCAACCCAAACCTTCCCCTGATGTCACTGCCTGTACCTCTATACCACTAAACAGAACAGTCCAGGGTCTCTTATTTCACTCTGAGACCGAGTGGTACGGCATGGTGTGTGCCCATACACTGAAATTCTCTTCCTCTTTGCTCCCATGTGAGCAAATCCTTTTAGACTGGTGTCTCAGACCCTCTTGCCCTCTCCACCCCTCGAACATGCAGCCTGTAAGTGCTGAGTTGTACCAGGTTTATGTCGCAATCATAGCATGACTGATGTATATTAAGCTTTTCATATTACTCTAATTGCAGCATGTATCTTCCTCTCAGTCACTGAATGGCTTTCCTTCTTTGGACTTCAGCAATTTTTCTGTCTCCTTTCCCCTCTCTTTTCTGTCTCTTTTCTTTTGCTCATACATTCCCATGTTTCCCATTGTTTCTCCTTTTTCTCCTAGTCCTCATGCCCACACCAATGTATGTTTTCCTTCCCTTTGTTTCCCTCTTCCTTTCCTTGGGTCTGTGCCCCACTCCATTTTTCTGTGGCTGCAGAAGCAACAAATTTGCATGATGCCAGAAGTTCGCACCAAAACACAATTACAGCCATATTCCTAGAACCAAGGAGCTTCTTCCAGCATCCATTCTGGTACAAAGATCTTACTCCCCAAGGTATTCATTTTATCAACATCATCTTCCCCTGATCCTCTTCACTGAGGCCAGGTCCCAGCAATAGCAGCAAGGAACCAAGGTCTGCCTGGCTGACGCCTCACACTTCTTCTCCTGGGACAAGCCATTTATTCAGGCACTGACACCCATTTCTCATTTGACAGAAATAAGGAAAGCCAAGAAGGACTGTCCCCAGGCCCATGAGAAAGATCCAGGTCTGGTGCCTTAAGCTGACTCATGCTATGATGAATTACCTCTCTAAGAAGTTTCTATTTATGTTTTCTTTCCCATTTCCCTTTCTCCTTTCCCTATCTCCTCACCACTCTTTTTTCCTGCTTCTGTTGTCCCCTGCTTCCCTCTCTTCACGTTGCTTTTTTATGGTGTGCATGTTGATACAGCAGATGGGAAAGTCCCCACCTGACCATGTTGATCATTGTGGTCTTGCCAGCGACCTGTTCCCTGACAAATATTTTATAGACCTATCCCTGACTGGAACCATTTCAGGCTCCTTAAGTTGGTGTGATGACATTCACATGTTCTGATGTCACCAGGAAGAAAAACATTTCAGTATCTCCCTCAAGTGGGGGAGCACTTCATGACCAGCAGTCAGTACTGCTACTTAAGAAGGAGCAAAAGAGATGGAGGTAAATGAGTCCAATAAAAACTAATAGATGTTTATCCTTCTCTTAAGAAAAGTCACTGCAAGCAGTGCTGGGGGAAGAGGATTAAAGCTTCAAGGACCTTTGGACTGTGGATCCCCCAGAATCAGATTGGATCAGATCAGAATCATGAAACTCACCCTTTTTTACCTTATTATTGACAATCCTAGCACCAAGCTTGGGCATATGATAGAGAATTTAAAGCAAAGAACTCTTCCATCTTCTTAAAAAGCCTGTGGGAAATGGAAATCAAGAGCAACTTTAATTGTGCAAAACATGAAACCACATACTCTTTGAGTGTCTCCATATCACTAGATAAAAGAGAACCCAGGCCAAGCCTAGAGGCTGATTATCTGCTTCTCTGTACCCTGTTATTTCACTCCCAACTCCACTTCGGAGGATGTCAGCTGGTTCTATCCAATGCACTTCTACATGACAGTGTGAGTGTGACCTGGTCTGGGCTTCTTGGCCTCATCTTTATCCAGCAGTGTAGGAATTGCTACAAAGACTAAAGACAAAAGCAGACAAATTATTTTTCTCTGATGGAGAAGAAAAATGATGGGGTGTACAGAAGCATGCTAGGTAGCCACAGGGCAAATATGAGCCCCAAGAACCTGATGTAACCATGAGGAAATCTGTTGTGGTTTGGAGATTTACCAGTTAAGTAATTTCTTGACAAGGCAAGAAAACAGGCCATTGCTGATTTTTCTTTCACTTGAGCTGAAACACCGTGTACCGTTCTAAACATACATGTCCAGGAAGACACCCTCAGCCTCAAGTGGAGGATAATCAGGATGATCAAAGCAAATGGAGACACTGCCAAGAGTACGTGACACGTTTAACCTAGCAAAAACTGAACAAAAACGTGTCCCCTCAACTGTATACCTGGCAGACAACCTCTAGATGGAGAAAAACAGCTTTTCAAAGCACAGGAAACAGTCAAACAGGAAAGTGGGAACTGGAAAGCTATTTCTTGCCATCAAAGCACTGTCACCTGGAAAAGCAGTGTCAAAGAAATCTTTTTTTAAGTAGTGCAACCCTTTTCAGGCAACTCCGATTAGTTTGTATAGATGCACATATGGTGATATTGTTGCTAGCAAAAAGCATCATTTCCCAGAACACCTCCTCCAGTGCTGTATCCCTGCAGTATTCATGAGTGAGAACTGGAAGATTTAAGATGGGATGTGTCTTGCCCAAGTGCAGTTATTTGCAAGATAGAAAAAAGGATGGAGCTAATCACCCTGAGCTGCCATTAAAGGCCTCTGGAGCGACTCCTGTCAGGATGACTCATGGAGCAGGTAGGGACACCTTGGCTGACAGCAGCACTGACCCAGTATCTGTCCACCAGCCCGGGATGCTTGGCTGGTGGAGCGATCATGGCTGTACTGCAGGCAACCAGCCTGGGCAGAGATCAAGGGAAAAGGAGTCAACCTTTTCCTGCAAGGACAGAGCAAAATCCATCTGGAGGGGGAGAGCCAACCTGAAGCAGTTCTTGCATTGGGGAAACGTCAAGGGTCTGGAGCTGGTTTCCTACACCAAAGATCTGGGGAAAATTATGTCTTATCTTGCACTGAATTCTGTGTTAGGAAATGACACCATGTTTAATGTGCTGGAGTGTTTTCTTAAAACACACTGGGGCTTTCTTCAAAGCCCTCCAGCTTGGGACATGCATCTCCTGCCAAGACTATCCAAGGTGAATCTCCTTCGGTGTAGTTTTATAGACAGAGGTACTTGGGATGCCTTAAGTCCACATCCTCACTATGTGACCTCTTTACATTTGTCTGAACCTTGCACTGTTATGATTTCTATCCTAATATGGTTTGTGGAAAGGAAATCCTTGCTCTTTAAGGGCACTGTCTTGTGGATTTCCACACAGTCACAGTTCAAAGTTTGACTTTGTCTTGGCACCCAGTCCATATAGGTTTGTTGTACACCACAGTATGGTACAGAAATATTGAGATCTAAATAACCTGGCTAATCTAATTAATCTTGCTTAATTCAGTTCAGGAAGGCATCTGACCACACCAAGATACGACTTCATGCTCATGAATTTGAACGTCTTAACAGTTATGCTCTTCATACTCACTTCTCTTCCTCCTCAGACTTACTTATTTACCTATCTCATCCCATAGAAATTAAGACAATTATCAACATCCTTTTCTATGTTTCTTGGGTTTGGACACTTACTAAATACTCTGCAAAAGTCCCCAGAGCAGCAGAACAATCTGATTCTGTTCTGTTACCACCTTCACTTATGGTACATCTTTTCTGAAACGATGAAATTCGATTGCTTCTTATACATTTGTGTATGAGAAGAAGATGTAATACTGTCTTCTATTGGAAGATTATATTGGCCTTCAAATCAATTTCAATTTCTTGTGAGTCTCCAATATAATTTTATTTCATCTTTATTTTTGGGTATTACATTTTCATCACTTCATTCTACTTTAAAGATTGGAATTCTCCTGATGCCCTCCACAATGATAAATTAGTTGTAATTGGGAACACTGCCTTTGATGGTAGAGAGTGGGTTTAATCCTAAGTATTTTAATAGGAACATTTTTGCCTTCTTAAGTGGGATGTTGAAGGGTTTGAATTTTTCTAGATCTTTTTCTTTTCCTCATACAAATGGAAATGCTCAGGACCCCAGCCAGTGTGCAGTGGTCTCCCAAGGAACTTGTGCAGAATTTTACGGAATGCAATGTCAGCCTTGCTGCTCTCACAGACATTTGCATTTTGGGATGGGACATATCCACATTTGGGAATGATGCTTTGTGACAGCTTTCTACCTTCTTCTGAAGGTGTGAACCTTCCAATAGCACATTTGATCTGACTAACAACAGATTTGATGTTTTTTCTACCACACTGTGGTCTGAGAAGAATCTGTGAAGCCCACCAGCCTGCTCACCACAGGGTAAGAAACATTATTTTACTATAGCATCAGGCCAAAAACCTGTTCTTGATTTCACAGCTATCAGTAGAGATTTTTGAAATCTTTTCTACATGGTTTTCCCAAGCGTGAAAAATAGACAGCTAGTCACCTTCTTAAAAAAGACAGCATGTCAAAGGTTTTACCTGTCACCTCAGGCCAAAGGGAGAGTCATAATGAAACTGGAAGCAGACATTTTCTCATAATAGGGATGTCAAGCAAAATTTAGCAAGATGTAGTACAAGAGATATTTGGGTTTGAATTTTCCCCTATTGAAGAATGCTCATCAGAGCAGGTATGAATTTTGATACATCACTTAGGGAACAAGTTTCACTTCCTTATACTTCAGATCTACATTACAATTTCATGGTGGAGCAGAGTTAGTCCTGAATATGTTCTTTTTTAAAATCCATTACTGAGATATTAATGGAATAGGGTTATACAAGACATTAGTTTTGAGAGGTTTGACACTGATTGCTAAATACGTATTCATTGACTTCGCAAATTAAAATCTGCGGTCATGTACATAAATATATAAACACATTAAAATGTAAAAAAAAATTATTAAATAAATAAATATGAGAGTGTGTAGGTTCCTGCATATACTTAACTCTTTTACTTATTATGGTTAAAGTATTTTATTTTTCTGCTGCTGTCTTTAATTACTGGAGGCGAAGTATAAAATCCAAGACTAATAAATCAGAGAATCACAGAACAGATGGGGTTGGAAGGCACTTCTGGAGATCATCCCATCCAACACCCCTGCTAAAGCAGGCTCACCTGGAGCATGTTACTCAGGATTGTATCCAAAAGTTTTTTGAATATTTTCAATGAGCAGACTTGTCTGGACAGTCTGTTCCAGTGCACGGTCACTCACACAGTAAAGTTGTTCCTCATGTTCACATGGAGCTTCCTGTGCATCAATTTGTTGTCACCTCTTGTCCTATTGCTTGGCACCACTGAGAAGAGCCTAGATCCATCCTCTGGCATCTCCAGGGCACTAACATCATTTAGCACCAATCCCAAATTTTCGTTGTTCTTCCCTTTGTAACTTGACTACTTGAAGAAATAAGGAATGAGGGTGGCACTCTGAAGGAAAGTATATTATAGTAGTGTGTGGTGGCTATGATAATGCCTGTTACAAGCCAGAAATTAAATATCTTGAGATATACTGTGTGTGAAACACAAAGGACATTCTTGGCTGTGAGACACAGTCTAAGCAACAGAGGCAGAGTTCTTTGTGACTTCTGAGGCTCCTTCCTGATACAGCAGTTCAAAGTAGATTAATTTCTGAAATGGAGATTTGGCCATGACTTTCTATTCACAGAACACAGAACCACAGATTACCTTCAGTTGGAAGGGACCCACAAGGATCATCAAAGTTCAACTCCTGGCCCTGCACAGGACACCCCAAGAGTCACACCACATGCCTGAGAGCATTGTCCAAGCGCTTCTTGAATGCTGTCAAGCTGAGTGCTCTGACCACTTCCCTGAGGAGCCTGTTCCAGTGCCCAACCTTCCTCTGGGTGAAGAGCCTTTTCATGATATCCAACCTAAACCTCTCCTGACTTAGCTTCTTGCTATCCCCTTAGTTCCTGTCACTGGTCACAGAAGTGAAGAGATCAGAGCCTGCCCCTCCTCTTACCCTCACAAGGAAGCTGTAACTGCAGTGAGGGCTCCCCTCAGTCTCCTCCAGGCTGAACAGACCAAGGGACCTCAGCCCCTCCTCACATGGCTTCCTCCCAAGGCCTGTCACCACATTTGTGGCCCTCCTTTGAACACTCTCTAAGAGCTTCATGTCTTTCTTTCTTAGTATGTCTTTCTTCTGTGGCACCCAAACCAGCCCCCAGCACTCGAGGTGAGGCCACCCCCGCTCAGAACAGAGCAGGACAATCCCCTCCCTGGCCTGGCTGGTGATGCTGTGCCTGATGCACCCCAGGACAGGGTTGCCCCCCCTGGTTACCCTGGCACTGCTGACTCATGTTCAATCTGTCACTGATCAGAACCCCCAGGTGCTTTCCCAAGGTGCTGCTTTCCAGCCTCTCATTCCCCAGTCTGTCTGTACATCCAGGTTTGCCCCTCTCTAGGTGCAGAATCTGGCACTTGTCTTTGTTAAACTTCATATAGTTTGTGATTGCTCAGCCCTCAGATTTGTCAAGGTATTTCTGTAGGGCTTCTTCGCCTTCAAGGGAGTCAACAGCTCCTCCCAATTCCTGGAAATATATATAGTATAGATATACTATAAATAGTATTCCTCTTAGTGGTTTCATAGGTCCTTTGATTTTTGCAGCTTTCTGAGAAAGTCTCTGGCATTCATGCCCTGACTGTTGATTTCTCTTTGCTAAGTGACCTGGGTTCCCTATGAAAAATGCAGCTGAGTCAGTTGTAGCCATGCTCAGCTCAATATTTTCCCTCTGGTTCTCTGCTCATTGGACTTTCAAGGTAAGAAAGTTGTCACATATCTGTTTGAGTGGAGAGGGGGACAGGGAAGATGGGCAGGTGTCAGGGTATTCTTGATGGCCAAGCAGCTCAGGAATGATTGCTGTCATTGTCCCTTCTCATCTGGTCAGGTACAAATCCTCTGTCAACATGTCAAACTGTCTCCAAAGCCACCTTACTCACACGAGCCCTGTCCTTAGATGAAGTACAGACTGCAGGGGTGAAAACAGCAAGGTGTACTAGACCAGGAGAGGCATAGGAGAGGAGGTATTTTGGTTTGGCAGCTTCCTTTTATCAGTGGGTTTCTCTGAATCTAGCTTGCTTGAGTGGGTAGCTCTGTGTGCAGTCTTGCTTTAGAAGATGTCTTAAAAGAGCACAGTTGCCTAAGGATTTTCAGTAAGAGATCCTGTGGCTTTTAAAAGCTCTTACTGATGGCTTATTCAGGGAAAAAGGCCTTGTTTGGGTAGTGGTGGTGGGAAAGGCTTGTTTAGATGCTGGCCTCTGCATGCTGGTGACCATGGAGTCAGCTCTGTTGATGATGGGTTAGGAGTGGCTCCACCCACAGGCATTTGCAGCACCTTGGAATAAAGCCAAGGGACATCTCTGTGGTGGATAGTGGCTTTGAGGGCTTGATTTTTTAAATGGCTTTGGATAATCCCAAGAAAATATGTGGGGAGACAGCAATACCACTTTTCAGTAATAAGAACATTTTGACCCTTGCCAGTGTAAAGTGCATCACTGGAATTGGTGTCTGAAGCACATCCAGCATTTCTGAATTTTCATTATTTTTTCTCTCCAATGGCACAACCTAAAAAACACGTTCTTCTCCCCCCATTGCCAGGCTGCCTGTGTCATGTCCTTCTGTGCCATTGAGCTTTGCTGATTTTGAATCAGGTGTTCAGGATCCCCCCAAGAAAGACACACCATGCAAGCTCTAGATCAGACCGTCAGAAAATTGCAAGAGACACCACAGACCATGCCAGTAGTCCTTGAGCTCATCTTGCTCCTTGCAAGCATGAAGATAGATTCTCCCTGTGAGAGCATGGCCTGCTACTTGCTCTGTGATGGCCCTGACAGGAAATGTCACAATGAGAGATGGTTCTGCTGCTGGGCATCAGCTCCTTTGTCTTTGGGCGTTGGCTTGAATGCCCCATTCCTCTGAGAATGGGGCAACATGTTCTCCTATGCCATTCCCAACTGGGCCATATGCCCATCTACTCTTACATTGCCCAGGGCAACCTTCCCCATCATAGCCCAGCTAGCTCAGGTGTAACTAGATGCCATTAGGAATTTGAAGGGAAAGGAGCTGGGAAGTGGTCAATCTGTGCCTGGCACTCACAAGTCAGTGGAGGTGGTATGGCCAGACACATCACTTGGGTGTTCCATGCATGCTGGTGACCTGCTGGAGAATGCCCTTCCCATCTGGTCTCTGCACCTGGTTTTCCTTTCCATGGCAACCAGGACACACAGGTGTGGGAAGGGCTGGGCTTGTGCTGGTGTGGAGTCAGGTGTATCTGGACTATTCCCAGGCAATAGGAAGGTTCACAAACCTGGCTGGCCACAGGGCATCCTTCTGCCCAGCTCCACAGACTGCCCCAGTGACTGTGTGCTGGGAAAGGCTGGGGTGGCAGCACCAAGCTGGGTACTTCACAAACCACCTCCACCTCTGGAGGATCCAGGTGTGCCTGTGCTGCTGAGAGCAGCAGGGAAATTCTACAAGCTTCAATGTCTTTAGGGGTTAGGTGAGTGAGATTCAAAATTAGGAACAGATTTAAAAAGAAGCCTGAGAGCACTGGTTTTTAGAGCATATTCTCATTCATTATATGCATTTATATTTTCTTTTTTAATGGTGAGGGACCACCAGAAGAGATCATTCCAGCTCCAGTAATAAAGATCAGAAGATGGATGATGGCTGGTTCTTGAACTGGATTATTTTTCTCATTTCTTCTGGATTGTTTGTCCTTGTAGCTGCTAAAAAAAGTAACTAACTTACAGCATGTAGGGAGTATCTTACCAATGAGCAGAACATCTTTAAACATCCTGAAACTCTGATGGGAGACTGTTTGCAAGGAGAAACTAAACACAAGAAGCTGTTTATCTGTTATGGAGGGCTTTTTGGACTGGACATCAGAAGGGTCCTGGAGCTGGCCTACCAGAGACAGACAGGCTTCTTGCCTCCAGAACAGAAAGCTGGTAATATTGTAAGAAAAATCTGCAGAGAACAAAGATTCCTTCTTCAGGGGCTCCTTTGCCAAAAGTTTTGTAATGAAACACAGCTCCAGGCTGAGTGAACCATCCGCAGCTGCATCTACCAGTGCTGCTCAGAAGACATAATATCATCCAACTTTCAACATGCTCAGCATCTGGAAATGCAGACAGCAAACATGACAAGCAAACTTGCCAGATGCTGCTCTGAGCATTCAAGCTTTGAGTGATGCAATGTGTGAGAGGTGGACCAAGGTCCAGAGCTTTATTTCTCAGCTTCAGAAGTAAAGGCTCACATTTTGCTCCTGTGAACGGGAACGTGACTTGTGTGACCAGGTCCCTGTGTTAGGTAACTTCATCCTTTCAGCTGTAAAATCAAAAGGAGAAGCAGTGGTGGAATTCTGGCTAGCTTTTCTGAAAGGCAGAAAGGGAAACTGGGACAAAGTTATTTAAGTTCTTTGGCCTCCTTAAGCTGTTGACTGGTGGATGAACAGGTGTAGCTACAGACCATCAGCCAAATGCAATTAAATACACTGCTTGTCTCTGCAGATGTCCAGGAAGGTTCCTGTATTTACACAGCACAACATGGGAGAGGGACAGGACTGCACAGCATGTTGGGACAGTCATAGTGCCTGGCAGTCATGCTTGGTGCTGGACAGGAAGCTGAAGCACTTAAAACAGTGCTGGAATTTCTCAGGAAATCTGTGCTTGCACATTATTTACACTGTCTTTTACATAGACCATCATTTAAACTGCCTCAGATACAATGCAGGAATTCCAAACACTAGCACAGGGATGGTATCACGGTTGAATCAGCATCTGACTCCTCTTGACTGTGATTACACTTGGTTGTTTTGGATAGATCCTATTTCCACTCCTATCAGAAACAGGTCATTTCTATCTTGCCCATCCCAAATGACCAAGAGAAGGATCAACACCTGTAAGATGGAGAAAAAGTCTGATGCCTGCTCTGCTGCCAGCACAGTGTGCTGTTGTAGCATAAAGGAATAGGCACCTCAGAAGGAGATGCTGATCAGCAAAATCTGCACCCCTTTCTCCCAACACATTAGGAGCCAAAGCAAAATATAAGCTACGATGACAGGATGTATATTGAGGAAGGCAGAGCATGTATCATGAAAATTAGTGGGATAATGCATTGATTAAACTAAAAATAATAAAATTATAGAATGATAGAATGGTTTGAGACCTTAGAGGTCATCTAGTTTCAATCTCTCTCTCAGGGATACATTTCATTAGACCAGTGTGCTCAAAGCCCCATCCAGCCTGGCCTTGAACACTTGCAAGGGTGGACCATACGCATCTTCTTTGGGCAACCTGTGCCAGTGCCTCACCACCCTCACAGTAAAGAATTTCTACTTAATTTCTAATCTAAACCTGCCCTCCTTCTGTTTCAAGCTTTTCCCCCTTATCACTACATTGTCAAAATTCCCTTTCCAGCTCTTCTGTAGCCTCCTTGAGGTACTGGAAGGTGCTATAGGATCTCCCTGGAGCCTTTTTTCCTCCAGACTGAAATGCCCCCAACTCTCTCAGCCTGTCTTCATGGGAGAGGTGCTCCAGCCCTCTGACCATCTTCATGGCCCTTCTCTGAACTCACTCCAACAGGTCCTAGTCTTTCTCAGTTGGAGGCCCCAGAGCTGGACAGAAGTCTCTGGGTGGGGTCTCATGAGAGCAGAGTAGAGGGGGAGGATGACAGTCACGTGATGCTCCCCTGCTCGCTGCGACACCACTCCATCGGGCAATCACTGCCACACATGGCTCAAACTAGGGCTTAAAAGCTGATGTGGAGAGTGGCATTTCCTTCTGCTGTCTCTCTATGACTCCAGCATAGCGTTGAACTGAAAAATTAAATTAACTTTCTTTGGAAGTACCAGGGGTTCCCTGAATGACAGGAAAACGTGCATGTGAAGGTAGATCATCTACTGCTGCTTAAGGGTCCCAGTCACTTAAAGACTTCATTTCCTCTTCTTATGTCTCCTTCAAGCTCACAAGTTTACTGTTGCTTTAACTTTCTATGCATATAGCTATTCTTAGATTTTGCCTCCTGGAAATTTGAGGAAACATATCGAAGTACTTTTTAAGGGGAATGTGGTCCCTTGAGGGACCTAGAGGCATTGCTAGCAATTTAACTGTCGGGAGCTTTATTTTTTAGAATAGATATGTTGGTGCTTTTTAAAGTACATGTTTTACTATTATACTTCCACAGTGAAGAACCCTAATCTTCATCTCTGTGAGTAGAGACGTGCAAGAGCAGTAAATGGAGAAAAGGCAGTAAATGGGAATGTGGCATGTTATATAACTGCTGTTGAAACTTCATGAGAAGATCCCTAACAAGGATGGTCTTGAATCCTTTTGTAAGTAAATCATAAATTGAAAATTCTATTACTTTATCCACCTCAGATTTTGACTCATGTTCCCCACTATTTTGTCAGTAAAGTGAATGAGGCAGCAGGATGTTCTCACACCTCCAAGGACATTTCAGTCCTGTGAAATGATGGCTCACTTACAGAAACTCAGTGTATGTTTCTTGTTCCTTGTCCCCTGCACTCAGAGGAGATCCCTTGTTAGCTGTGAAATCAATAAAAGCATTTCTTCAGCCACAGGTAAATCTAGTTTATTAAAACACAGTTCTGACAGTTAATTCAATTGCAAACAAAGTAGTAGCATGGTCAATACAAAATAAGTGACCTTGTAAGTGAGGTACATATATCCTCTAAATGCAAAATTATCTCATAATCAGATGCACTGGACAGATACAGACAGAAGCATGCTGGTGAAATTAGACTGTGGCTAATTTCTTTTGCATTCTCTTGCAGTATTTGAAGTGGGTGGTGTCTCATGAGAGGCTTCAAGCTTGTCACTTGTTACTGTTCAGGTTTCCTCCTGACAGGTGAAAACCACAGAAAAAGAGTTTGCCCCTTCCTTCCAATTGTGTCTGCTGTATCTGCACAGTTACAATCTCAATCATATTTCCATTGCAAAGCACTGCTAATATTCCCTTTTTCATCAACAGCATGGAGTTCATGTGGCATCATTAGGTCAGCTCTCAGGTATGCTGCTGCATTATTGAAATAAGGATTTGGAGCATGAACTTGAGTGAAGACTTCTGAGAAAACTCTGTGCTTACATCAAAGGCAGCATCAAGTGACTGAAATAGATTGAACATAACCCCTAGATAGACAAGAAAAATGTGCCTTTCCCAGTGATTTGCCAAGTACTTTTCCACCTGACCAGCAATGATTTGTTTTCTGCATATTTCAAAAAGAGCTAAAAATAGTTCGCTGCTGTTATTTTTGTTTGGGAGCAATAACATTGTTTATGAAGTTCTTTCTCTATGAAAAGTTCAGAGCATTGGAAAGTATCTTCACAGGCAGAAACCTTCCTTTGGCTGAATTTCACAGCAAGAGAAGGCTTTCAGCATTTTTGTTAGTTTTCATATAAGCCCAGTTGCTTTCTTGGAAAATATGACTAAACTTCTTTTCTGATTTTAGTAAAAGATGAGGTAACTAAACCCAAAATCTAAATATGGCCTAACTGAGTTTGGAGCCTGTTTTCACTTAGGTCTAATTTTTAGAAAACATATTTTAGAAAATATTCAGAGACTTACAAACACAGCCAGCCATTTGATGAAATTTCCCAAAGTGCACATAGGAGTAGATTCCCATTGCTTTCTAAAAAAGCTCTCCTCCACCTTCTCTGTTGCCCATCTTTCCTCCTGTACCTGGCTTAGTGCTTCCCTGTTGCATTCTTTCATGTTTGATGTAGGAAATTCAAACCAACAGGAAGTTAATCCTATGAAAAAAGGGATCAGTTGCCTCCTCAGAGGATACTGAAGATGAGGGATTGGGAATGCCTTTGGCAGCAGTTTGGTGTCAGACTGATTTACCTGTGCAGAGGAAACCACTCCCTAGCTACCTTTTTTGGACCAAAATAATTTTAAAAGTTTGTCTTTGTATCCCTGCATGGGAATAGAACTGCTTAGCCTCAGCTTTGTGAAAAGGACTGGCAACACTGGGCATAAAAACAAAGTGTTGCAATGACCTTGAAGGAATTGACACCACATGAAGAGCTTCAGGATGCAGCCCAGTGCTCTGGGCACCCGCATCCTGCCCTCATCCACTGCCAGCAGTCATCTTACAACACTCCATGATGATGCCACTTGCTTGAAATTATTCTCTCACTTGACAACCCATGAAATGTTAAGCAGAATACCTTGGTGGTTGGCTTGGAGTGGAAAGTTTAGAAAATTTAGTGACTTCTGAGCAGCCTGAGCCAGTGCTAGGTCCTGTTTGCCTCTCTTCCTGCTTTTTAAGTCAGCCTCAATGGAAAGCATCGGTGATGCTTTACATTTCTTTAATGTGCAACCCCTTTGCCAGCGTTTGCAAGGGGAACTGGCAGGGTACTGTGAATGTGTAGGGAATCACAGTGTCTGAACCCCTGCACATGCAGGGAAATGGAGCACTGAGAGGCTCAGGCACAGACACTGAAGTGGTCAGGTGAGCAGTTTCCCTTTCACTCAGGATTGTGAAATGAAATAAAGGGACTCCAGTAACAAGGTGAATTCCTTTCAATGCCTTGTCCTGGGGAGGGTGAACAACAGAGGCATCTCTACACTGCTAAACAGAAGAGAACCAGGGATCATGCCCAGCCACCTGTCCTCAGGTCGTCCTGACTCAGTTTTGGTCATCCACAAAGAGCTTCCACCCAGGGACTTCTGCTCCAGAGATGCCTGACAGTGAGCAGCAGAGCTGCAGGCTGGCCAGCAGCGCAGCACACAGCCTCTGTCATTGAATAGCATGAGCCCAGTCCAGAGAACCCATCAGGACCATACATACATATTGTTTTGCAATTCTGCGCCAGCTACCTGCAGCACAAACTTCTGATTTTTGCTTTGAAATGTTCAGCAGTGAAGTAATAGAGGAAGGGATCGAGGCAGCTGTTCGTGGCAGCGAGGCAGTGAGTGACCACCAGCGCCTTGTGCAGGCTGGCCTGGCTGCAGCTGCTGTACATCAGGTGGGCAGTCCGCAGGGTGTGATACGGCAGGAAACAGATGAGGGAGATGATGAGAGTGATGAGAATGGTTAACAGCGCCTTCCTGTGACAGATTGCCCTCCTGCCCTGCGGAGCCCTGGGCTTGAGCAGCGCTCTGATGGCAAAGACGTAGCAGAACACAATTGTGCAGAAGGGCAGAATGAAGCCCACGACAAGGACAAAGCTGTTCATCATGAGGAGCCTGCGCGTGCTGGAGGGGTGGAGGTCCAAGCATTTGAGTGGGTCGCTGTAGCCAGCCACTCCCTTGTTTAACAGAGGGCTGGCAGCTGCCGGCACAAAGATCCATGTGGCCACACAGGTAATCCTGGCACACTTTGTGTTGGTCACTTTTCCGTGTTTGAACGGGTGGACGATGGCTACGAAACGAACCACGCTGAGCACAGTGAGGAAATAAATGCTGCAGTACATATTCATGTACAATGTGTAAGTCATGATCCTGCAGAGGATATCACCAAATATCCAACGTGATCCCAAGAGGAAATATGAGGCCCGAAAGGGCAAAGTACTCACAAACATGAGGTCTGAAATAGCCAAGTTTTGCATGTAAATGTTTACTGAGGTCCTTTGCGAAGTCCGGAAGAAAGTGTAAATGGAGAGGCTGTTTCCAACACCACCCAGGAAGAAGATAAAGAGATATGTGATGGGGTAAATTACTTGTTTGAAGCCGTCAGTTGTACAGTTGGAGGAGCTGTTAGTGAAGCTGCCATCTAGTGCCACCTTGGAAATATTCATAGTCTGAGTCAGCGTCTCCATTTTTCTGCCAAACCGAAAAGAAGTGGTGTGAGTGCTGTGTTACAGGCTGGACAGGGACTTTGGCTATTTGGGACTGCTTCACTGAGGGCAGAAATTGCAAGATACAGAGAGAGTGGGAAGTAGGGGTTTGTTAATGAGTAATTACTTGTGATGTCCCAGTAAATACACATCTCAAGACAGAAAGCCCCAAGTAAGCTCTAATGAGTTTCAGTATTACAGCAGCTGGTTGTTGTCTCAGCCTGTAAAACTGCTGCCTTTTAGAGGTGCTCTGTGTGTGTGTTTTAATGACAAGTCTCTGATCTTTGCTGTGCAAAACAAGCCAGCTTTCTGTCAGCCATTTTGTGGCAGGGAAGTTTTGAGTCCCCAGTCACCTACCATGGAAACGTCAAAACCTGATCAGAAAAGAAATCACTGCCCACTGCTAGGCCTGCATTTCAAATTAGAATGGAAAGCCAAAATAACTGAATTTGCCTTTTGGAACCAGGGAAATTTTTCTGGTATGTTTTTGGCAGTATTTTCTGAGCAATACCAGATGTATTTTGATACATGTAAAAATTAAGGACATTTTGACCTTAAACACTCTGCAAATGTTGTGCTAATTATGCATTGTTCCTTTTTCAGCTCCCTCCTCCTTGCATTTCTTCTTCTTGTTAGCTTCTGGTGGCTTTCTACGTATCTTTTTGTGGGGCCTTTGCTTCATGTACCCCTCTCCTAACCTCTTTTGTGCTTGGCTGTTCTGCACCAGTCAGTCATCCACACACACTGCAGCTTCCAGGGCAGCCCTAATGAAAATGGCCTCTGAGAAAATGGGCTGTGCTCACAGAGAGAGGCATTTTTCCTCCTGTGAGGCTATAATTCAATCAAATCAAAACCACTCGCCACTGAAACACTCTAAGTAAGAATTTTTTTTTCTCATTAGTGTCTATTTATTTTCTGAACTCTTGATTTCTTATCTCAGCTGTCCTGCAGCTAGTAGTATTTTCAAAGGAAGGTGTCAGTATTGTTTCTTGTTTGACTGTGGGAGTAGTTCTGTTTTTGTATCTGCCAATATATTCTAAAGATGGGCCATGGAAATTTTTAGCCTGAAAACCACAACTACATGGCCCTTAATATAGCAACCAGATGTGCCCCAGCAGGCCTCTTTTTATCCAGCACCACTGAGATGGGATGCGTGGGAAGCACAACCCCAGGCTGGGCTCCCAAGGAGCACTTCATGGATATTGGGTGTCAGCAAAGCCCTGGACTGACTAAACACTTGCTCCTAAAGTTAGTCTCCTCCTCGTTTGAGATCCTATTTCTTCACAGGGGAGATGGAAAAGATTCTTAAAAACAAATCCTTAGCAATCAAAGGACTTTTAATTGTTCTGGTTTTCTTTATGGAACAACTCTCTGATATACACATTTTCTCTACGGGATCAAAGACCAGCTTTTCTCCAGAATGAATATGATCCCCCCATTTTGCAGGGAAACATTACAGCCTGAGGGATGGCAAAAGGAAGAGCCCTTCTGACTCTGTTTTCCTGTAGTCCAAGCATCCTTGCATTTAGAAACCCCAAAGCACAAGAAAATATTAGTGAAGGGATCTGCCACCTGTCGAAGCATTCCCATTGTGTATGAAAGCTGTGAGGTAGAGGAGTCAAATGAGGTTGAAGAACTTGGACTGTGGACAAATTCCAAGCCCTGCTCAGCACTACGAGTGATGGCTTGTGTCCAATGCTATCTGATGAAGGATGGGATTGGAGCAATTCAGTTGATGAAAAGCCCTAGGGAGAGCACTGCAAGCACAGGGGCTGGGGCACTTTGCTCAGGCTCCTCATATGAGGGTATCTGGCTAACAACTACCATTTAAGCTGTTTTGTCCTCCAACTGCACAAATGCTTCTCAATTCTCTTCCCAGCTACACCAAGACCAAAAGTAGAATAGTGCATGTGCAATCGAGAAAATTCTGTATCCTTGACCCTAGCAAGAAAATCAGTTCTCAGACTCCCCTCCAAGTTATTCAAACACAAGTTTCAAGCTGTTATGGGATGTCCATGAGAAAGAAGCTGGAGACCAGTCAACTGAGAGCTCTCAAAGCACCATGGTGCCTGCACTCAGCACAGGGCCAACAACGAGCCATGCAATTTTCATATGTAGATGTTCCTGTTAGCTGTGTCTTGACACACAGATCAATGTGGAAAGGAAGGTGAAGTGAAAGACATATTTCACATGGGACTAGCTTAACCAGCCACAGAGGATAAGGGGAGAATTTTAGCCTTCCTTGAATCCAAGAACTGTTATTAGCCAGCTAAGGTTAGGAGATGGCTCCTAGACATACAGAAAGAATGACCTATCTAAGCACAGGCAATAAACTTTGTTTTCAGCAAAATTGTCCAGATGGTCTCCTGGATCAGGAATGAACAGGATGCGTGTAAAGGTGAGAGACTATAGGAATTCTCTGTGTCCCCCAAAAGGGAGATTTTCAGTAAGGTCTAACAGCCCTCTGAAGAAAAAAGGAGAGAGAAGGACAAACCGAAATGGGATTCTCTCTTCAGTGTTACTGCAAGACTCCTCTGATAGAAATTCTCTAACAGGAGATTTTTTTCTATGTATGAGTTTCACTGATGGAAGCTATCAAATGGAAGCAGCTGACACATGTCCTGAGGCTCTGACAATCTCCCTGGCATGAGAAAGAGAAGATCAGCTGAGAAAGGAAAAAGAGAGTATTTTCTGAAATAATTGCTGCATGAGAGGATTAGATGTAGAGTTTGGGTGGGTTTTTATCTCTGTGAAATCTTAAAAAAATATTTACAGCTTGATTAGCATGGATTTTATAAACAAATACTTATCTTTCATTACAAATTACATCTATATTATAAATTATACATATTTATTATGAATATATATTTTTCCTTTTATCTTAGCCTGTCTTGAGTGCAATTTTAGGCAAGATAATAGCAAAAAGACATTCCTTGCATGAGGTGAATTTTACACCCTTAGCAAATGGATGGGTGTGCAAGACAGGTAGGGGGCTAATAGAGCAAAAATAAGAAGAGGTTTGTTTAATTGAAGGAGATACCAAACTAATAAAAATACCCCAAACTTTTCATATTTTAAGGTCAGAATCCAACTGCCCATAAATCCAACAGACTGGCACATGCTATCTTGAATGTCTGATCAAAACCAAATCTTCTGTGTAATTCTGCACTGATCTCAAACCTGAAAAAGAGACAGGGCACCCATCAGGCTTGGCATGAGACCAAAACCCTGGTGCAAAGGAAACCTCAGAGACCTGCAGGAGAAAAGATAATCAATAGGAGCCTGTGTTGCCATGCTACCAGCTTTATGGTAATGATACTGTAGGATGCTTGGTGGAGGAGCAGCACTGTGCAGGAGGGAGGACATGACTCGCAACACTGTAAAAATATTGTGGCTAAAGAGAAGCACAGCAGTGCTCTTGTAGGCAGACACTAATAATAAAAATATACTACTAGGAATGCACCACTGAACTCCTTACCATGGTTGTGACAGTTCCCAGAAAACATCAAGTGAGGGTAGGAAGATGAAAGCAGGTGGCAACGGGAGGAGGTTTTGGGTGTCTTTACAAAGATGCAATGCTGCACCAGGATGAGATGTTATGTCCATGAGCAACAATGCCATTCTACCTTGGCATTCTACCTCTACAAGATGCCATTTGATCTTTAGTGCTGCACAGGCCCTCGTTCAAGCAGGCTTTGGTGGAGGGAGCTCTGTACTGTTAATCACAGTAGAACTGGGCTCAGCAGCATTGTGGGACAGAGAAGCAGTCCCAGAAGGAAGAAGCCTACATAAATCTGGGGGCTGTTTTTGAAAACAAACAGAAAATTCAACAAGCCTACGTTCCAAAAGAAACAGCCATTTTAAGAAATATTGAGCCCAATGTCTATCAGTAAAATAGTTACCAAGACTACTATAAGGAAAATATTTCCATTTGGAAAGCAGAAGGCTTGTCAAAATGGGGAGAACAGGAAAGTCTGTATCGTGACAGATCAAATGTGGAGAGGAAACCAGGAGCATTAAAGAAAAAAAATAGTGAAGAGCTTCTGGTAAAGGATGTTCTGGGTTGAAGGTAAGTTTTGTAAATCTACTGAAAGATGAAAAACCACTTGGGAACTTGCAGGGCAGTTTGGTGGCAAAAGATCTCTTAGAAACAAGGTCATAGCAGGAAAACTCAGTGAATTCACTCTTCCCAACCAAAGATGTTGGGATATTTTCATGGCTGGTGCAGTAAAAAGGACAGAGGAGCCAGTTCCACTCAACAGATGTGGGCAGGAAGTATTAAACCAACTAGATAAGTGAGAGTCCAATACGTAATTGAGACCAGATGGCACTCGTATCAGTATCCCAAAGGATCTCAGCCGTGAGACTGCTGGCCAAGGCACGTAACCCACCATTGCAATCAGGCACTGTGCCAGGGGACTGATGTGTCATCAGTGCAGCTCTCATTTACCAGAAAGGTTTGATAAGGCAGCTCAAGGCCATGAGCTCGTCATCAGTCCTGGGAGCTGCTGACCACTAGGACTGGTTTCCTCCTCTGGGACATTTTGGGGGCATCTGTAATGAAGAATGAAGGCACTGAGCTCATTGAAATGCCAGTCTGCTGAGAAAAAGTCATTGTATCTTCTGAAAAGGGAGATCCTGGTTGACTTACCCACTGAAGGGCCGTGATGACAATGGATGAAGGGGACCCAGTAATCATTTTATACATATATAGATATATGGATACACATATATGGCCGAGGGAGGAGATTTTCCCCTTTACTTCACTCTTGAGAGACCCCACATGAGCACTGCATTCAGCTCTGAAGCCCTGACATAAGAACATTATGGACCTGCTGGAGGTAGCCCAGAGCAAGACCATGAAGATGGCCAAGGGCTGGAGCACATCTTCTGTGAAGACAGGCTGAGAGAGCTGGGGCTGTTCATCTTGGAGAAGAGAAGAGCCCAGAGAGGCCTTGGAGCACCTTCCTTTACCTAAGAGGGCCTACAATAGAGCTTGAGAGGGACTTCTCACAAGGGCATGTGGTGACAGGATAAGGGGGAATGGAATCCCTGGCAGTGTTCAAGGCCAATTTGGATGGGGCTTCCACCTGGTCTAGTGGAAGGTGTCCCTGCCCATGGCAGGGGGCTTAGAGTGACATGATCTCTAAGATCCCTTCCCACCCAAACCATTCTATGATTCATGATATGTGTGCATTTACAGAGTTGCATTTGTCAAAGCCTTCAACATAGGCTGCAAGAAAGGTCTCTTAAGTACCTAATTGCCAGAGAGCTGGAAGACACGTTCTCTGGTGGGCTGAAAGCTGGCTGAAGTGTAGGAAGCAAAGTGGGGCTCAATAAATAAGCAATGGAGTCCTCTAGGGTTTGGTACTCAGACTAGATTTACTCAGTGTCTCTATCAACAGCCTGGAGATGACAGCTCTCCATGTTGGCAGATGCCATGCTGGAAAGGTGGCAGGCGAGAATTAGTATACTTTAATGTAGGGTGATGAATGCTGGAGAAAAATAATCTAAACTGTGCCTAATTACATGAACTTTAAACTGGCTGTTGCATTCAGGAAAGGACACTTGGCACTGACATCACTGACCATTTGCTGAAGTCAGTTCTGCATTGGCCACAACAGCAGAAGAACCAAAATTTTAAGCAAAATGAGGGGCACCATCAAGTAGGCTATCACCTTGTATAAAATCTTGATGCATTCCTATAGTGGACAGTTCTTGTCTCTACACTGAAAACAGAGATTATGGAGCCTGAGAATGTGCAGAGAGAGGCAAGTAAAGCAGCCCTGGGCTACTCCTGTCCTTACAGAGGGCAGTCGATCACATCATATGGCATCTCAGCAGAGAATGGGATGGATTTCTGTACCATGCCTGGACAGAAGGACACAGTCCTTTTGAAGATGTGTGGTGGAGGGGTGCTGCTGCTGAAGGGCTAAATAAACCTCCACTGTCTCTAAATGTGTAATTTAGAGAGTTTATTTACTCTCGATTTCCAAACTGTTGATCTGAGATCTGCTAATCTGAAACACTGCATTCACTATAACATGAGGAATGACAAAACAACTTCATTTTAGTAAGATGTTCTCCATATGCAAAGTTAAATAGGGAAATCAGGGTATTCCATCAAAATATACTACTTTGCTATGTAAAGTGATAAGTATATAGAACCTCCTGTATGCCAGGCAAAAAAGATGATCTTTGCATCTATCACAGTAACCTTTTGTCTAAAGAGGACCCCAGACACCTGAGTGTGTTGTTTATTACCCAGATAGGAAGGCAATTATAATATTGCTGCTGAAGAGGAGATCACTTGCATTTGCCACTGCACTTCCAAGAAAAACAGAAGTTCTCATGTTTTTTTAAAGTTCCCACTGGCTTTCTTGCTAATATTCACTTCATGTTTCAGGACCAGCATTATCAAGAATAAATTTTTTTTAAAAAGCAATATTTAGAATTAACACTAAAGTCATCAAAACATGGCATATTATTAACCTTTCTAAATGCACAATAATGAAAAAAACCCCAGGAGTCTGATATTTAACACCTTTTATTTTTAAAGTTTGCCATAAGCCAAATACATGTTTTTCATCTAGTTAAAAAACAAGGCTCACTTAATCAGATCCATAACTTCATTGTTATCTTCCATCTGGCAAACTATCCTAGTTACATAAATCTACCCCTTTTTTCTGCCAGAAACATTTCTCAACACCAGCTTTGTCATAGAGAAGTTTGGTCAACCATCACTGTTTCTGGCAAATAATACCCTGACTGCAAATAATGAGAAAGAAAAGTAGGTTGTATTTTAATAATTGCAACCATTTTATCTACAGCAGAGAAAGTAGACAAATCTTGTCTTACCTCAGCTCATGGGCCTTCTGGTATATTCACTATTTCCTTCTTCTGCTTGCTGTTGCTCACAGGCTTCAGGATTTTTAATGAAAAGGAAACCCACAAAAACTTCATGCAAAAACCTGATGCCAAGACCAAGTGCTACTAATGCAGAAGCCAAAGAAAAACAATGAACAGGGTAAAGGGAAGTAAATCCTGATTAAAAGTTCTCGCATATTCTTAAAAGAGAAATGTTCTCAGCTCAAGGAGTGGTGCTAGCAATCACAGAGCAGTTTTCATTATTTTGACCCTGTGAAAGAGGTTTTACAGCTACATGGCATGTTGAGAAGCAGTCTGAATTTCTGTGTTTGAGCCCACACTTCTATATATGTACTTTCATTAGTCATAGTTGCCCAGAATATTAGTGGAGATGCTCAAATAATCTTCACATGAATCATGAAAGATGTTCTGGGAATTAGGGAGAAGACATTTGGCTTTGTTTACTTCCCAGAAAACACATAAATAACAAAACTGTAAACAGGCTGCTGGGATTTGGTGCATAATCTCATTCAACTCGTAATTCAAGGCTGAGTTAACAAGCTGAGGGATTAATATTCCTTGAATTTTTATCATAACAGGTAGAGCTCTGCTAGGCCATGAGCAAATGGCTGCAGTGAATGCCTTACCCCCTCTTAAGGTTCACCACTTAGTGGAGCAATGCTGACTGCACAGATGGGTGCTCTGAGCCCACTGCTCTTGTGAAATACATTTTTATCCACACTACAGATGTAAAAGCTTGATTATTTCTGTTCTTATATGTGCTGTCAGCACGTGCAGGTGGACCAGACATAGCCAAGTGCTTTCTGGTTGCTGTGCTGTATTTCATACAGGCACCAGCTCAGGAGTCCACACATGGCTGCTTAGCACAGCAGATGGAGAGTCTCCAAAAAACCCAACCTTCTTGCCCCCCACATTTGTAGTTATCTACACCCCAAAGTGCTTTGGATAAAGATTGTAATCTTTCCTTTATTTACCACTTGTACATGTCTACTTGAGAACAGCCGAAATAGTCCTTTGGGTGTGCTCCCCCTGGGGGGTCATGGTGGCCACATGCACTGGCTGCAAAGACTTGTGTCACCAGAGCTCACAAATCCCTAGACCCCCAAACAGCTCTGTGGGTCCTCTTTTTTAGCATGGAACTGAAGAAGGACATAGAAAACCAGCTTAGCTAAGAACTAGTCTAACTCTTTTGGTCTCCAAGGTGGGCACAAAAAGTGGCTTTTGACACTTGCCTGCATCTGAGTTGACAGAGCAAAGTCAACTTAAAAAGCTTCCCAACAGAGATCCACATCAAATGAATTTTCAAGGAGCAGCATGACAATGAATTAGGACCCTCTTGAAACCACTGTTTGTCACCTCTTGTGGCACCTAAGCCCATGGGTAAGTGTCCTCTTCCAGCTGTGGTTCCTGTGCTGGCTGCTTTGGTTGCTGTCCCAGCTGTTTCCTGTCTGCCAGGGTCTGCCAGCAGAGTGGCTCCTGGGTGCTCCCTAAGCCCACCCAGCTGTTGAGGCAGGTACTGCAGACACCTGAAACAGGACTTATCTTCTCACCCAGGTCACATGGACTAAAGTGGGGTGGAAATGATCCTGTGAGCATCTTTGTGGGCAGAGTCCTTTGGGAAAGGGACCTGACATACCTCAGGGACTGAGGCCACTACAGCCAGTGAGACCACTGCCAAAAAGCAGCTCTGGCCTCAGTATTCACTTGGGCAATGCCCCAGTAACTCAGACTGCATCTTATCTGCAACTGGCAGAGACTAATTTAGGCATTGCAGTAGCAGTCTGATGACATCCCCATCACAAGGCATGTGGCGATAATCACTTTGGGACTGATAGGCTGGCTGTTCTCAGATACAGAATCAGAGACTGAAGCACACAGAAAAGTTAAGACATTGATCACATTTTATTTTCCTGAGATATTTTGAGAACATCTTTTTCACCATGCGATATGAATATCTTCATTGCCTGGGTAATTTCCCACATTCACCTTCCTAAATGCCCTGCTTTCTGGAGAGTACTGCTTCCTCCCTTTTATAAAGTAATTCTGTGTTTTGCTTTTAGCCTGGCTTTGCATAAATGAGGTTGGCTGCCAACTCACCCTGCACCTGATGAGCTAGATCCGGAGTGACTGCTTGGAATTTTTTAGAAACATTCACTGTATGACTCAGCTTCCGAGGGGAGTTTATTACATTTCTTACTAATAAAAACTTCTGAAGAAGACATCTCAGAATATCATGAAGAATCAAAGACTTTCATCCCAAGATGCTGCGTGGATATCACATATTTAACAATTAGGAGCCTAGACTACTTCTGAATTTTGAGTCCCTAAAATGAATAGATGTTTGAGGACACAGAAGAGTGCAAATCACCCCTCTGGGCTGCAGTCTCCATCCTGTGTCTGTTTCCTTTTGCATTTCTGGCTCCACAACAGCCCAGTTTCAAGACAGAAATGCAGGAGGGGGTTATTCATCCTATTCCTTCCCCTTGCTCATAAAACCAAATGCCCCCCAGCCCTGCACAGAGGTACTGCCCACAGGGGAGGCCCCAAATGTGTGAAGAAGCCAGATTTTGGGTCTGAAATAAGTACTTCAGGCTAAGTAGAAGCAAAAATTTGGATTCTCCTTCACCTTTTCAAAGTTTCCTATAGGCTAGTTCCAGTGTCCTTGTGGGCTGAGCACTATCTGCTGGGGGTGCCAGTGAGGGAGCCTGTGCACCCCACTCACTGTATAGGACACCTTGGACATCCCAAATACACATCCCCCCCTCCAGCCACCCTGAAGTCAGGTGAGGTGCTGTCTCAGAAAGGTCATTGCTACCCCCTGTTCTGGTGCATCTCCAGCACTGCAGTCTCACTGGGCAGTTGTCACCTGATTCATGCACCAGCAGAGCTGCTGAGAGCACCTGGAACCCGCGTGGGTCTTGCTGGATGCACACAGCCCAACAGAGTCCTGAAAGCTCCTCAGCTCACAGAGCATGGACACCCTGCACAGCAGCTCCAGCTTCTTGGCTGCCCACAGACACAAGGACTGTGCAGGAGTGACATGGCAATCCCCAGCACCAGGAGAGCTGGGTGAGATACCAGGTCTCCCAGGCAACCCAGGTGAAGGAGCCTGCATATTTTTCCAGTTGCTCAGTCAATGTTTTGCTGTCTGGAGGTACAAGCTTCTAGTGGCAGAGTTTCACTTTCTTTCATGCCAGAAGATTTTTGGTAAAAATGGATCTGTCAAAAAACCAGAAGGGATTACCTCCATTGAAGATTTTAGCACGCATGACTTCAACACGGCAGCTTAGCCTACTAACACATATCTATTTCCAGAGACCAAAATTACAAGCCTACATTCATTTTCTGTGCAATCCAGAAAAAAACAGCATCCAATGTTAGTAGCTCATCTGCTGTCAGCCATAAGGCTGGATTGATGGGAATACAAAAGTGACAGCTGCATGAAGAAGGGGGAAGAAGCAGGGGCAATTTTTAAAGGAATTATACAGAAAGGAAAAGCACAGACAGTTTTCAAGCTGTTTCTCTTGCAACATTAGTAATGACATCTTTTTTAATTGCCTGTGGTCCTTTCTTATTTGTTTGCAGTTCCTCATTAAAATACTGTTGAGAGTTGAGGAGCATTAATATATAGCTGGAATGGAAAAAGACATCTAATGCTGTCTTTAAGTAAAATAAACTGTTCTTTTTTAACTAGGAAGCACTAAAACTGGTAATGTTTTTGTCAGCTCCTTCAAAGGTGTCTGTGGGCCTTGGGAAAAATTGATTGTCTCCAAAAGCTGTGGAGCTGATGGTAGCTGGGAGCATTAATGCTCTTCCCAGAGAATAATCGATCCAATTCTTGATTCTGAAAAGGCTGAACTGGAGCAGGACAAAACACCAAACACCTTCTAAGGCCTTCATCTAAAACCCATTGAAGTCACTGGAAAGAATAGTGTCTTGGGCTTAAAACTTGAGTAAGACAGACTCAGAAACTGTGACTGCAAAAAAAAACAAGTCTTTTTTTCTTTTTTCTTCAGCTAGCTAACAGCATTTCAGATCTAACATGTGCAAGCTTGTCAGCATGTCAGGTATATTCTGTCTTCTCCATGTAATGTACCTCTCAAAACCTCTCTGCAGCCATTTCTCTACCAATCACCATGGTGCTGAATTTACTTTCTGCTTCTGCTATTATTTCTGGTTTGCATGTTACACATTGCAGGATTGCAAACTGGCAGGATAATGAAAGTGCAGAATTCGAAGGATTTGGCAATGAATGTAGTTACCTCTGTCTTAAGATCTGGTCTCCCAAAGATTTGTTATTTGTATATGTTGGCACATGTATGCATGCTTGCACACAGTGCTGTGTTTTGGTCTGTGTTTACCACTTATTAAATGTTCTGTGAATCCTGAGAATGCTGCTGAACTCTCCACCCTCACAACTACAGAAACTCAAAGCAAAACAGGTTTCCTTCTTTCTCTCTTTGATGAAGTTTCACAAAATCCATGTCTCAAGAGCTGGATAAAATCCAACCACAACATTCTAAAATCAGAATGACCAGATGTAGGTGCTCTGCTTCTTCTATCCAATGGCCAAACACCACTGTAAGATACGACCTGCAAGTCCTTCCACGTATCCCACTACCACTAAGTCCACTTTCATGTCAATAATGATAGTCATCTCAGTAATGATAGTCAGCAAAAACTTTATGGGAGACCACAATGTCCCTCTCTGCAAAATGTGGGACATAAGTCCCCCAGTATTTTCATCTGAGGCTGGTGGGTTCCACCTGCCAGGGATCCCTCTCCCTGGGGCATGTGGGAAGTTCTTCCTCCAGGTATTGGCTGCTGCCAACACAAAGCAGGTTTATATTTTTGTCCTCAGTCTGGATTTTAATGATGTTTCTTCAGATAAAACTCAGATGGGATTAGATCTCAGTAGACTCAGATTTTCTATTCTACCGACTTTGGGAAATGGTTTATTGTGTACTGTTTGATGTTTTTTAAACTGTATTTTATAATGCCATATAAAGTTATCTATAGATGTAATTTTGAAAGAGATCATAACATGACCTTTTGCCCCTTTTTTTTCGCTTGGAATTTCAGGACAATATCCATGTGTTTGTGATGGGCCATAAATACATTGAAAAAAATATCCATATATAAATGAAATTTATAGTTTTGGAAACTGATAGGATTACATATTTCTTTCATAATTAGTTTGCAACTAGTGTCCCCCAGATAAAAATGAGAATTAATTTAAGCTCATCATTGTCACAAGCTACATGTTTTTGTGACATAATCTTTCACTCCTCATGGTAATGAGTCCACATGGTTTTTTATCCCTCTTATCATCTTTCTATCAGACAGGGAATCTCCAGTTCTCCAGACTGTAATCTCCTCTGTATCTTCTGGTTATTCCAACATGTCCTTGAAGGGACATAAATTTAAGATCCCAGATATCCAGTCTTTGACTCCCTCAAGTTTTGTTTATTGAAGCTTACCAGGGTAAGCTTAGCAAACTTCAGGTTTTGGTTATTTAATGATCAAAGTAACAATAAGAGTCTGTGAAAATGAAACTTAATTTGTGCTGGCTACAAGTGGGCACTGCTTATGAATAATAAAACAACTAATTTAAATTAGTTGGGAAAGTTAGATCATTTCCAATATCAGCACCACTCTTTGTGGTTGGTTGTCATCAGGAGACCTTGTTCACCAGTTCAAGTAGTGTTGGGAACCAGTCTGGGCAGCTCTCAGCTGCCTGACATGGGCTGGCTACAGAACTGAGTGATAGTCAATCTTGCATAGGGTTTTACAATGATGACTAAACTACTTCATGTTTTGCTTTCAGAATCCTCAGTGCAATGTGGAGAAGCTGGGCAGAGGCTGATTGGTCTTTCACTGGATGAAGAAACTCAAGAGAAATACACAGTTTTATTCAGTTTTCTTTGGCAGAGATATTTCTTGCACTTTGTTGCTGTTGCTACAAGACCAGCGCTGTAATTCTCTGGAAATACAGAGCATGCCACCAGAGAAGAATTAGCACAATGGTTTTAGTTTTATGCAACTTTCTCAACACCCAGGGACTGATCATTTAGAAGAGAATAAACAAAATGAAGTAAGCTGTTTGTTCAGCATGTTCCAACACCCATCCATCTGCTTCCTTTTGTACTCACAGTCCCTCAGCCACAACTTTTCTTATCAGTCACATTCAAAAATATGACTCATTTTTCACATAATAGACTGGGTGGAAAGTAGAGAAGTTTTTATATGTAATAAAGCTTTCTCTTGCCCAGGATCTCCTGCATTAGCTCATATTCTATTTCTCATTAAAGAGAATGGCACAATGAAAATGTGCTCTTTCTAGCCCTAGTTACCTGCAGCAGGACTCACTGTCTGTGCCACAATTAGCTCTTCTTGGCTCTTCACAGGACCAGATACATGAAGCTTTGGTATAGCTAATCCTAGGACAAGGAGGAGCCACTAGGGGACTAAGTGTTAGTACATTTTGTACACAGTCTTCTCCTCTCTACTCAGGCATCTTGTAAGCTCAGCTAACACACTTTCATGGCTGCAGAGCAGAAGCCACTCTGAAGTGTGAACATTGGCCAAAACATCCGCCCACTCAGCTCCCTCAGGTTTTGAATCTGTGTTGCAACACCAGAAAAGCCATATCCCCAGGCAGATGAAATGGTTCCATGGGAGAGGTCTGTGTAGTCTGCTCTGCTGGTGGCATCTGCAGTCCCTTTTCCATGGTGTCATCCTGTATTTTGCTGGCAACAAGGCTGATCCTGGATTCCCAGGTGAAGGCTGTGTTTGCCTAGCACATTTATCCCCGCTCTTGCTTTCCACATGCTAGACTGGTTTTAACAACATCTTGCCTGGCTGAGAGACAAGAGGCAAAACACACAGCAGGCTGTCAGTAGATTTCCAGTCCAGATGAAATCTCATGGCTTTTGTCACACAGATTTTGTGCTTTGTCCCAGTGAGACCCTCATGTGCATCAGACAACCACTGCTGCCGCAGGAATCTCTCACAAGCTCAACCAATTTCTCTAGGATCAGAACATCAGTGCTGGGCTAAGGAAAGCTCTTATAAGTGTAAATTATGTGTCTGACTGACAAACTTATGTTTTGCATTTCTCAGTGTTGACCAATGTAATTTTTCTTTCTTGCTACAATCACAAGTACCCATCCACCGGACAAGAGTGAGGCTGAGGCCCGTCACATCTGGTTGAGATGCTCAAATTTTGCTAGGTTATTTTGTGACACTAAAATCATTACAGAAAGTCCAAGGCTTATGTAAAGAGGAAATAAGATGAAGTAAACATGTTTTAAAATCAAGGCAGCAACTCACCTTTTGTATCTGATAATGACAAGATAGAACTACACGATGCAGACTCTAAAAAACATCACTGAGGAAAGTTCCAAATAACAAGACCTTTAATATGTCTTTTGCACTTCATTTGCTCCATTCTACATTTTAATTTCCTAAGCATCGCCTAAGTGCATTCAGTAGGATAGTAAGTATAATTCCTATGAGCTGGCTAAATTACTTCTAGAAAATTTGTAGCAGCACTTATATTGTATTAGCATCATTACATTATAATTTAAGACTTTCATTTCACCACTAATCAAAGACAATTTTTGCATATAAACTAAATCTTCTAATTTACCTGCAGTATCATGTCTTACTTTCTTTTTTAATAATTAAACATGGTCACTATAGCCTCTGTAGGTAATAGAGTAGCTTCTATATATCAGCAACATTGCCTTTTGTCAAGTAAAATTCCTAGGTCTAATATCCTCTGCTTGCATCTCTGCAAAGCAGCATTATGTACAATATCCACCAGATATAACACTGGAAAATTCTGCTTCCCTTTGAAAGGCAATACTGAAAACATCTGCTGGTGTAAGCAAATTGGCTGAGGAAACTGCATGCTCCCACTTTAGGAATGTTTTTTGTTCATTTTTCATCTCTCTAGTGCATAGATCCATCACTTGTATTGCTGACACATATTAGAACAGGAATTGTAACACTAAAGTGCTGGAATTATCCAAAAGACAAAAGCACAATTTTGCTATCTCAAGAGTTTGCAAATGGGTGATAGACGTTCTTTGCTATTCAAAATGGCAAACTGTAGTAAACCTAGCACAATTTTAAATACTCTAAAATGAAAACTTACTTTGCTTCAGCACAAGAAATCTTAGCCACAGCTAGGATTCTCATCAATAAAGATACCATCCAAATTATGTTTGGCTCTTTCCTGAGATACAATATACAACGTCTGCAGGCCATAGCCATAGAAACATAAATATTTTGCTTTCCTTTATGCAACTATTCAATGGAAGGAAAAAAGAAATGAAACTAGTGATGAAGAGCTGGTCTATATATGTGAACTCACTCCTGGGTGACCATCAGGCCATGCTTGTGTTCACCATCAACAAGAGACACTGTAGCTAGAAAGCAGGGATTGCTTTTGATAGTGTACAATAAATACAGTACAATATTGTACAATAATTACAATAAATAGTAGCCTTCTCTAAACCATTCAAAAGGATAAGCTATACCATAAGAATTAGCCTTGTATCTCCATTTGTGTGTGCCTGGGAAAAAGCTGTTTCTCATGTCAGTGATGAAAATAAAATAGATGATATATCCAACATACTGCTGCCAGTTGACTGTTAAAAACCACCAAGCTTTATTGTGAAGACCAGGTTTTGGAAGATCAAACCTATGGATGTACACACACATTCTTCACATCATTGCAAGAGCAAGTCAAATGTCAAGAAAGGCCACACAAAATCAGTCAAGATGCTTGCTTTGCCTGGCATCCTGGTTGTAACAGGGACAAATCAAGGATGCCTGTGAAGCAGTTCAAGACAAAACAGGTATGTAGCAATGTTTTCCTAGAACAGTCTTTCAACTGTCTACAATTCTTGCTTAAAGATTTGCAGCAGGAGAAAAGTCTGGGTAGATTTAATAACCCTTGATGGGTTTTCCTTCAATGAATGTCAGCCTTTGGCAACACAACATCTTGCACAGAAGAATTCCTTTGAATGAGTACATATAATGGAAAAAAATGGTGCAGAATTAGATCATGTCCATTAGACATATGTACATTAGAACTACCTGCATGAAATTCACATTCTTTTATCTTTATTGAACCTGCTGACTGTCACCTTTCTTTGAGACTCCTTGCTTCTTCCACTGAAAAAGGAGAGGAGAAAATTGTTCCTTCCTACATATGAAGAAAACATTGTCTGGTTCAGAATGAGGATGTACCTAGAGCAGCATCCAGTCTCCTGTGTGCGTGACAAAGAAGTACAGGAACAAGGCAAACTTATATACTACTTCCCCTTAGTATCCTCCCACCCTGCAATTATTTTTACCATGGACAATTTTGTTCGTTTATTCTAAATAATTTTTAGCCCCTTTAGCCAGGACAAAAAATCATGGTGCATTTGAAAGAAAGCATGCATCTTTCTGGCATTTACACAGGTGAAAGATTTTCTTTGATTTCCAAACTCAGTGTGAGTACAGTCAATTTGTAATCACCCCTTCCAGACTGTAGACCTTTGACACAACTCCAGGTAATTTCTGGCAGGCTGGAGGGTCCCAGCCTACACATTCATTCCATGTATGAAAGCCAGGTGGCTCACCTTGGTCATTTTGCAAATCTTATAGGAGTTAGTAACACCTGAGCAGGGGCCCTCAGTGTTGCACAGAATGTAAAAAAACTCTGGATTTACCCATTTAGTGGTGCAGTAACTTGGGTTTTTGTCTTCTCCTGAACTCCTAGGTCTTCCTGCAAAGAACTTTTGTGCTTGAGAGGCAGCTGTGAGCTCAGAGCATCCTGTCTTAGGGATAAAGGTAAAACTGCTGAACACAGAGGCTTCTGATGCGCATCATTTTGCACCTGTCTCTGCTAAATTTCATGTGTCATTTAATTGGTCCGTTATTCATACTCACTTGGTGCTTTTGCAGTTCTTCAAAATCAATCCTCATCTTTCTATTTTGCAGAATAGCAAAGTATTCTGCATATCTTCAAATTTTATCTCTTCACTTTTTACCTTCTTTTCTAGATTGTTTTATTATGTGGAACAGCTAAGTCCCAGTAAAGGCTTCTGGAACACACCAGTAACAACCCCACTTTGCCCTAAAAAAATATTATTTTCTTCTACCCTTCCTCCTCATTATTAACACAAGGACCTTCCTTTCTGTGCATCAGCTGCTCAATTGTTTGAAAGGTTTACATTTAGATTCTTCAATATTATTTAGACATCATCAGATATTGCTGAATCTGACCTTCATTCTCATAACCTTTCATTCAGAGGAACCCAATATGTTTTTTGTGACACAATTTACCACTGTAAAATTTCTTACTCACTAGAAAAAAGTTCTTATTCACACTGTCTGGTTTATGCACAGTTTCCCCAATTCTTTATGGTTCTTTAAGAGTATTACTAGTAATTTGCCCAGTACACGTGCCAGGTTTCTGAATTAGTGGCCTAATTTTTCACATTAACTCACTTCCATTCCTTTGATAGTAAGACAGCTCTAAGTGCAATGTTATACATTACAGTGAGAAATGCAGCATTTTCTGACTGGAGCTTCTTGGGTGCACTTTGGATAAAAACCATCAAGTAATGGGGACTCATTAATGTTAATACTCTGTGCTTGTTCCAAGACACATTTAGTTAAAATTGAGATGTCCACCAATACATTCTCTGCAAGAAGGGCTATCCAGATTATTCTTCAGTGGATAGATCCAAAAATTATTAATACTTTTTTTTTCTGTCTGTGGCTTTTTCTTCCCTGGATGTTTCACGCTTCAGTCATGGCTGAATGAAACTGAAACAAACCCCAGTCAGGCTTTCTGATGTGGTTTCAGGATTTATTAATTGATTTTAGTAAATAATTCCCCGGATTATTTGAATTTGGAAGGGGGATTTAGGAGGAAGTTTTTTGGCCTGTCTTGCTACACTTGTGTCCTTAATTACAGCAAACAGATCTTCCCATTCACCCTATTTGGGCACAACTTCAGCTGCTCAAAGTAATTCCTCTTGTCTGTAACAGCATTCCTTTTAGTGCTGTCTATGCATGCTGCCTTCCTTCTGTGCTTTCTCTAATCTCTTTTGATTAACAGAAAGCATTTGCTTTATTTCTCCTCTGTGGAACTCTTACCTGGTACTAAGTTGTGTGCAGAGATTCAATGCCCTTGTAAACACTTAATAAACACCTCCTACTTTATATAACTCCCCTTTGCAAACTTTAAAAGCTGTAACGTGGTTGTTGCTTCTTCTGATGCTGAAAATGCTGTAAATTCATGTACATCAGGGCCATGACTACCAAATGGCTCTTCCACAGGAAGTTGCTAAATGCTAATATTGTTCCTTCATGAAGTCCCAGCTAATCCACTCCAGCTGAGGCAGAGTGACTGGACTAAACAGTATCCAGAGGTGCCTACAACTGTGATATTATTGTCTGTGATATTATTAAGTAATATTATTTAATAACAAAAATATACCCAAAAATAATGCAATATGGTGTGCTGTGATTTAACTATGAGGTTATTGGCTAAGAACAGTACAATAATTGAAATGAAGTTAAATATAGTACTACTACTAATAGCAATTGTAATGGAAAGGGAGAATGCAAAAAAATGAGAAAATAATAAAACAATCCAACTGACCACTGCCCAGGCAGTCCCTGTGTAGCCATTGGCCCTTACTATCTCCCCCCAGCTGGAATTACATCTCTGCCTCTTCTTGGCCTTGCACAATGCGCCAGAAACCTTTTGGACAGCACAGCCAGAGAGATCCTGGTACTCAGCTTCCTGCTGAACACAGGCCACAAGTACCAGCACCTCTCCAGAATTTCCTAGAAGCTGGTTCAGATGCACTTCGAGGTTCACTTGCCAAGCAAGCCACTGCTATGAGCTCAGTTACTTATATGGGTGATGGTCAAACTGGCCACTGCTACAGCTTTTTCCTCTCTTCCATGGGCATCTCTGCCTCCAGAGGGTTAACCTTATGCAAGCAGCTTAATTCTGATGTATAAGACTTGGGGGAGGGAAGGGAGTGATGACAGCTACTTCATTCTGATTAGTAAGGGAAATGCAGCAATATCAGGGCACCCCTGGGAAAATATTCATCTTCTTGTGGTTTCCACTGTAAGGTAGAAATATTTCAGTATTTGGTTACTCCTGAAAGAGTTATTTAAGGACACAATAAAGGACTTAATTCCTCAAATTAAAGATCAGGGGATTAGTTTTAGCCTGAAAAGTATATGCCTGATGCAGGAGAATCTGTTTTTTATAGAAGCTAGTAAGCCAGCTAGTAGGTCACTCTTGGGTCATACTGTAAGTGAAATGCCTTCCTAAGTGACATTAAAACTCCATGGCAAAAAAAGGGAAGGTTTTAAGACTGAAGATTTAACTGAAAGGCTGTAAGGGGGCTTCTTGAAGCACAGGAAGAGCTAAAAGGAATCAAGGGGAAAGGTTGGATTTTTTTTTTTTTTTTTTTCATTTTAATAGCACAAGATAACTAACACAGAGATGTTTAGTACTTGTCAGACTGTAACTGGAAGGGCTCGGAAGGTGGGCAGAGATGTCTCCATCTCTCCCAGTGGCATCACTAATCAATAGATAAAGACAGATTGAAAAGCAAAGAACACAGATCAACACTAAGAGCTGAACTGACAGAGACAAGGAATTGTCTTGTGGGAATTATGGTTTGTTCATATATTGATATTGCAAATGCTTGTTTCTCTCCCAGGAGCTGGGCTGGTAAAGCTGCGTTTGATGGAACCTTGAATACAATCATTCAAATAGTGCTGGGAGAGAATGAGGCCTTTGGTACTCAGATTTATTCATTAGGAGCACAAGTCAGGTCCTCTGAAGTTTGTCTTCGGTTTGAGCATCCAATTGCTGCATGGCTAAAATTCAGCCCCCCAGGAGGACAAGACCCAAGGTATGCAATTTGTTCAGGGTGACTTCTTAAATCAAGAAACAAAGGAAAGAATAGTTTTGTTAACAGGCTTCATCCAGATGTAGGAAGGATGTCAAAGAAAGTCTGCAACAGATAGACAGGACTGGGTACACCAGGAGAATACAGTGAGAAAAGAAATATCCTCTGCTTCTGAGGCAGGGGAAGGACTGTCAACAGGGTCAGCAGTGTACTGTGTCCACTGAAAGCTGTCCCTGGGATCTCCTCAAATAGAGGTCAGGAGGTTCTGTCAGCTATTACCAATGACTCTCTGTATCTAAGATTTGAGATAAACAGTAAACTCTAGTAGCATTTGCAGTAGAAAAAATGCTAACCTTAGATGTTATTTCTGGAAACCCCCAATGGGAAATCTGATAAATGGGTATTCCTAGGAAGACCATGAGTCTGTGAAACAGCTATTTTAAGACATGCAGGCTCAAATTAGAAGAATGAAATTATATATCTGAAATTATGTTCTCAGATGTCAGAAATGTTCCCAGATAGTCTACAGTGCTAAATGGTTAAAACAATCTGGTACTGGGAATGCCAGCCTGGGGTCTTCCAATTTCCATGTATATTTTGGAAGTTACCAGGATCATTACGATGGGTCATTTGGAAAACAGAGGGTTATAAAGACTGAAGCAGTCACAGGTTTGCAATGTGCATGTAGGCCATTCAGTTCAGTGTTAGAGGATGGTTCAGCACACTTGTTAGTAAGCCAGAGCCATTGGAATTGTGATAGGTCTGGGAAGTGAGCTGAAAAATAGGAGTGACTAAAACCTATCAGAACAGACTCATGTTCTCTGCTAATTCAGAGATTCAGGACAAGAGTTCAGGCATGATCAGTTTGGGAAACAGGAGATTTATAACAGGGAAAAATGAGTTTATAAGAAAACAGATGGATCTGAATTGAGGGAGAAGGTCCTTGGCTGCAAAAACAATTTAGAATGGCTCCCAAAGCAGGGAAAAGACATTGAAAAATACACTAACAATTGCCTACCATGCAAAGGCACCAACACTAATTGCAGTGAAGCGAGCATTCCTACTTTTAATATAATATCTTGTCTATGGAGTAGATTACAAGAAGATTTTACAAAACCACTGCCACTTGGCAGGTATGCATACTGATTCAGCAATTACAGGACTTGAAACATTTCCCATTAAAGGCAAATGAGAGAAAAACCTACGTGGAGATGTCCAGGAGAAGAGAGACTTTGCCAGAGGAGTTGCTTTTTTGGGACACTTTGTACCTCAAATCCATGATGATGAATGAATTAGCCGGTGAGCCCCTATTCCTCTTGCCCTCAGTGCAACAAACCCACAGAGAACACCAGGGCTATGAAATTTTTTTATTCCGCTGCAGCAGAGAAAACAATATTAGAATACTGATAGACAGTATTCCAGTTAATTTAAAGGGTGCTTGTTTTTACTTTGTTTCTGATGATGCACAAACACTTGTCTATTGGCATAGGTGCTGCCTGAAGTCTGGTTAAAGAATTATTTGCCTGAGCCAAGGTAACCCATGGAGCTGGGATGTGCCAAGCCTTGCAGAAGTACAAGCAAAATGTGCACAAAGGAAAATGATGACTAGTCTTACAACCCACCCATCTGTTTCTCTTCTGTCTGAAAGACCAGGTATTCTGTTAGTGTAACCTTCTCTGACTCCAGAGCAAGCCTTGGAAGGACGCTTTGATGTCTCGTCTTTGTGACTGTACCTCTGACAGGTGATGCAGTGACACTTCACCAAGCAGGGTAAGTGCACAAAGTTTACTAGATGCAGATGGCTTTCTTATAGAAACTATTGTAAAACTCCCAAAATAAGCTGAAGGAACAGCCTGAGTTATTTTAGAGTGCATCTGACTGAGGAGCTGGACTACCTATGCTAAACCAAATCTTTGTCTACTGAAATTCACTTGGATATATTTTTGTTTTAAGACTGGTTGTTCTTGGCAACGTATTAGCAAAAGCAACAAAAATCTTTCAGAAAATGGCTTAAGGACTTTGATCTAAGCAGTCAGCAAGCTAAAATTACAAATGTCTAGTGCATGCATGGATGAATAAGAAAGGGTCTTTTTTACAGCAAAATTACTTACCTATGCAGTAAGAAAGGTTCTTTGAAGTGAATCAATATGCATTCATTTCTGATACACATTAAAATCATGGCTTCATCAGTGAGAAAATCATGACAGTGAATAAAAGGCAAGGTTATTAATTTTGAAATAAGTTTGGGCTGCTGTCTCATGATTGTATGCCAGAAAAAAGTAATGTTTGAAGCACTTTGTAGATCTTGCCTTTCCAGCCTACCTGGGGTAGGAACTTCTACCAAGCAACCATCTTCATAAAGGTACAGAAAATAAGTCCAGAAAATACCAAGGAACAGCTAAATTATATCTATTTAGGGAAATATCTATAAGAGATTTCACTTAGAGCTCTTCCTTCCCACTGCACTGCCTACCCAAGTGTCCAGGAAGGTGAAGACTGCAAAATACCGAAGTGCTACTTAAGGTACAGCAGCACTGATTCTCAAATGCAGTATTTTCTTTTCAATTGTATGTGATTCTGGTTACCATCTACGTGTAAATTATATGGCACCTAAAATAGTCCCTCCAGTACTGCTCTACTGCAAGTAATGGTTGTACTGTGCCCAGCACTTCAGCTCCCAAGCCAAGGCTTGAGGACAATGTCATAAAGGGCACCAAGTTCATTTTGTGCTTGATCTCTTTCCTTGCCAGGTGCTAACGAAGAGTGATAGGCTTTGCTGGGTTTCTTGTGAGGAAGAGATGATATGCCAAGGATGATCTGAGAGGTGATAAATCCCTGACTATCAGAAGGGACAGAGTCTTCAAGAATCCCAGGGGTGTTGCAGCCCCTGAACTGAATACCCCAGCAGAGCTGGAGTGCTCCAAAGAAATTAGACAGTGGAAGTTACATTTTAAAGGGCCAAAATGTGAATGGTCACCTCCTCAACACAGTGCTCCTTGCATTTCAGGTCTCCAATTCCATAATATCTCCAGGTAGACAGAGGAAAAAAAATCTGAAAAACAAGCCTGAGCACAGAACTGAAAGCGGAGTTGCGATCTCAGAAAACACAATTTAATGTATCTGCAGTTTTATGAACCACCAAAACAAGCATAGGCAGACACTGCATTGAGAAGTACTTCAACACCCTCTACAGGAACCAGAAATGAAAAAGAAAGTAATTTATACCTGTAGTTAATTCTGACAAAACTCAACAAAAAGACTAAAATTATTATAGATTACTCAGGCAATCTTGGAACTGTAATTTTCCTGACCAGGTTAATAAGTGTGTTATATCCTAGAAGCTATTACATGTCTTGTAGGATACAAACCTTCCTCACCTTGTTACTTGTCACTTTCTTCTTTCTTGGCTTTAGGAATGGATTTTTACCACCATGCACTTTCTGAAGATATATGTTATATATTATAATGTTAATGTTTGAAACAGTCCATGCTATCTAGAAGCCAAATGTGCCTCTTGGCCAGCATCTACTAACAGCATTGTAGATAGTTTCTGTGTAAAATTCTAAGCCCTAACTTATTTTGGAAGTGCTAGGAAGGATTTACTTCATTCCTATTAGCTCCTATTGTGCCTCAGTATATGAAAACATTGTTTTCACCAAGGTGGCTTCCTCCTGGCACTGAGCAAGAGAGAACAAGATCAGGTGGCCATGAGATAACACAGACAAACAGACAAACCACCAGCACACTGGGGGCTTCTTCTGGCATGGGGTAAAGGCCTGAAAGCCTTCTTCCACAGAAGGAGCTTACAAGCCTCAGACAAAAGTAGCACAACTTGGGAGCACCCATGGACATGACAGAGCACATGCTTAGGCCATGGGAGAGAGAGAACAACTGTCCTTGGGGATTTATACTTGGGTGTGATGAAGGAGTGGTGTGGCATTTGGGAGCTTTAATGCACCAAGTCAGGATGCAAGGCACACACAGTCAGGCAATACACATTTCATTTCCACTGCCCCTGCCAGGCTTAACACATTTGTTTTCCTTCCTCACTCACAGACACTGCAGGGCCCCATGGGCAGTCTCCTGAGAAAGCCCTGCAGAAGCCACACAAGCCTGGGTCTGCAGCCTGGTCCAAGTGCCCAAGGGGAGCCTGCCCAGGGCACTTAAGCAGGAGACAGGCAGCATCAAGAGAACTTCTGATGGCCACAGCCCCATGGCTCTCACTGTATCCCTAGTGCTGGCACAGTGAGGCTCCCCAAAGAAAGATGCACAATTCCATGTGTGCCCAGGTGGAACCTGTGGGAGAAGTCAGACACATGTACCCTCAACCCACGCTCCAGGGGAAATCACCAAGGCCAAATCAGGGTTTCAGTTCTGTGGTTTGGGTTTTCTATCTCCATCTGTTATTTAAATCTGGCCACGTGCTGCAATGCTGTGTGCCCTAAAGGCCTGTCTATCTGTGCTGTCTCTGTCAAAGTGCTGGGGGGGTGATGACACACGTTCAAGCCGGGACAGGCTGTGGCTGCAAACAGCCGCTACTCAAGCATAAAATCTCTTCAAGCACATACCTGTGGTGAGATAAATTGGAGTCCCTTGGCCGTGGGGCAGCACTGAGGCAGGAGATGCCATTGAGGGGTGGTGTGAGGTCTGAGCAAGGCCAGATGTGCCAGTTGTGTCCTTGGAAAAGTCTGTCCTTGACAGCAGAAGAGAGCAGCTTGGTTATTCTGGTGTGTGACAGCACTTGGACAGCAGTGCTGGAATGGTGCAGGATTTGGTCTGGGGTACTGCTGACAGGGTGGTACCAGTGTAAATACAGGCAGAACGCCAGAACATGCAGCCACAGTGCCCACAAGCTTAAATACCACACACAAAATTGGATAATTTGTTGGCCACAAGCCTCTTGCCCCTTCTTGTAGCTGACTTTATTAGCCTCTCCTTACAGATTTGACGTGACTCAAGACATGGGATGGCAAAGCCTCTATTAGCCAGAGCTGTTCACAGTGAAGCTTCAGTTCATCTTTGAAAAGGTCAGGCTTCTCACTTGTGTGTTTGGAAAAAGGAACAATTGTGTTATAGAAATACTAAAAATACCTAAAAACTGACTTGGAATTACTTCTCAAAGAGGTGTCAATCTGCTTGCTAAGAGCATTTGTCTGAGTAGGGAGAATTGGTGTGAACAGGGGAGCAGAATTTCAGGCATGCTGGTTCTTGCAGTCTCTTAATGGATGCCTTTTTGTCATATAATTTTGCCATTTGCTATTTGATTAAGGGGTTTTTAACTTTTCCAGTAATCTGCTGAACTATGTGTGATCTGTGGGTGTGAGCATTCTTTGATCTCCATTTATATCTACAGAGTTAGCAGAAGTCCCTGCCAGTTCCTGTTAAAGGAAGAAAGCAAGTTCTTACGTGTAGAGTGGTTCATATGACACTTTGCAATCATCTGGATTAAAAACAGTGCTTTTTTTTACTGAAGTGGCTTTAGAATTAAAATTCCTCAATTAAGCCTTTTTCAGTCTGAACTTAAAATTTGCTTTTATATACACTTGTGTTCTCTCTCTCTTCCATGTATGCCAAAAGAGAGACCAGGGAGTCTTGTTCTGTCATATGGTCGAAGCATGTGGGCTATTTTTAGGAACACCACAGTGTCACTGCAGGATGGCAGAGGACTGCCATCTTTGTGCTTATGATGCACAAAGAATGTTCAGAGAGGTGCACATGCAGGGAAACTGTCTGAGTGAACAGTCAGACCAGGAAGAGCAGTGATGGAGACCCTGATGAGAATCCTGCTTTGGTAGCCCCTTAGTTGCAAGTTGTAAATTACTGGACAATGTTCATGGAGTATTTAAATTATTTCTATCTGCTTTACTAAAAATTACATTTTGGTTTTCTCTGATTCAAACTACTAAAAGAGAGATAAGGAAAAAGGGGAAATAAGGGGGCAGACTCACACCAGTGATAACTGTCTCCTGTGAAAATACATTATAACCACGTCTGAGTTTGCAGATACAAAACCATGAAAAGAGCATGAAAAACAGCACGAGGATGAGCCCAACAAGAAAAAGGCACCACTCCAGAAGCTCTGAAATCTGCTACCCCAAGAGCTGTGGTGAGAGGCTGCAGGGCTGCAAACAGCAGGTCCTCAGCACTACCAAGGCAGTGGTACCGAGGTGCTGAAGGTGCAGAGCAGCACCCATCCTAGAAACTGGGCAGAAAAGCATCAGGTTCAGGCACAGACACCTGCTGCAGCAAGGCTACCTCTTCCCTGTGCCACCCAGGCAGCTGCTGCCTGCTGAAACAAATCTCAGCGTCAAAGCCGTGAGTCACAGACAGATGTTTTCAGTTCGAGATTTCCAACGGGGAATGAAATCCTGAAGGAAAATCAAAATGATAAAAAATGTTATTAACCTTCAGGTATGCTGCAAAATCCTCCTTCTTCTTTCAACATTCCTACTAGAAAAGATAGAAAATCCCAGTTCCACTGAGGGCATTTAGGGTTTTGGATGACACATGCTGTAGAAAACCTTGTGACAGGTATGGATTTTGACTAGCAGAGCAATATATTAAAAAATCTTTTAGGCAGGGTGAGTAGACAAAAAAAAAAAGAGTTGGTCCAGACTTTAGAAAGCAACAACACCCTTGTCACAAAAAAACATTATCTTAAGGAATAGCTCTTTATGCCTAACAGCTCCTTTTCTTGGGTCTTCGTATGATTCATCTGAAAGTAAAAAGCATCAGCTTTTCTTGAAACAAGTGAGTGTGGAAAATCACTTTTCTTTGTAACCAGAGACATGCATCCTGCAGGAAGAACCAATTTACATTAGGTGTTGAAGCATCTAAAACTACAGTGATATAGAGAGTACAAACTGAACTGCATCAGCTATATGTGAAAGGATACCACAAACCCCCTGATTTCTTCCTTATTCATGAACTGCAATGCCTCAGCACAAACAGGCTCAATTCTGCTCTTAGAGAATGTCTGTTCCTATGAGGCTGCTCTCCTGAGAACCCAGGAGCATGGAAAAATTGGACTAATATCATTAATCTTCTTTCATATTTCATGTTAACTGGCATGTTCCATTTAACAACAATAAGGCATAAAACAGGTGTAAAAGAAATACTGAAAACGTGAACACCCGTAGAAAATATTCCATACCATAAAGTCAAGACTGTATGAAAAATAATAGCCACTGGGAAAAGTCAGCAGAACAGGATGCAAACCTGGGTCTTGGCAAATACCTATTTCAGTCCTTTACATAAGCAGTCATTAAAATAAAAACATAAAAATAAGATGTATGGACAGCAAGGAGCCATCTCAGTAACGAGACGCTGGCGCCATCTAGAAGAGGAATAAGACACACACACCCCAAAAAGAAGTGAAGTGGAGCATAAAAAGCAGCTCAGCCTGGTTTAGAGTGTAAAAGGCATTCCCATCCACAGTATTTTTATGAATTACAGGGACACATTTCAGTGAAAAGTGTTCTCCACTTTTCCAACCCTCTAAAAATCACCCTTTAGTGACTCTAAAAATACTTTAAAGTGTCTTAATCCTGTTTTTACATGTATTTTTCATATGACTTGGACCCTGGATGTTTCTGCCCCATGAAGCAGGAATTTTCAGGGAAGACTTGAGCAGCTCCCAAGACAGACTTTTCCTGTCACTGGGAGGGCCACAGCAAGGCTGACAGAAGCACTGTGAATTGCAGTGGCCTGTGTGACTGTGGCTTGCTGCTGGGGAAGCTCAGGGAGGAGTGAGGGGAGGAATGATGGCTGTTTTCTTTCTTTGCCACAGCAGACAATTTAGGACAGATGAAGAACCATTCCCAGATGGGAGGGCAAAGGTGGGAAACAGAATTGGTTTTGCTGGCATGTTGAAAATTAATTCCTTGTGCTGTCCTTATTGCACTCTGGTATTCACAAACATTTTGGACATTATCGAACCTTGTGGCACGACAGTCACCACTCAGATACATAATGGATATGTGGAGTCTCTCCCCTCCTTTTATGAGGGAGATGTTGCATGATATTCCAACAAAGAGAGGCAGCAGATGCAGCTTGTCCTCTCTGCTAATAGAGCCATACAGGAGAAAGAGCAGACCAGATGAGCCATAGTACAGCTCAAACTAGCCTGGTCACCAGGAACCCGAGGTTCAGCTATCCAAGATATCCCATTAACTGGGAATTCCCATCTGCAACTGCCATGTCTTGAAAGCATCTACCTGAGCTGTGTTTTTACACACACGTCTCTGATTTTGCAATCCTGTCATCTTCTTCATGTGCTGTTGTACTAAAGACAAGAATTGACTGCTCTTCTTGACTGCTCTTCTTCACTTTCCATGAAGAAACTGTTCTGTCCTTTCACTTACAAAGGACAAGTCAAGGGCCTTAGCAGATGCCCTCTTTCAGGTTTAAATTCCATCTGACATCCGCCTGGGTTCAAATGACTTTTGGTTTGATTCTGTTTCTTTTGTGTGCTTGAGTCAAGGAATTTCATAATGGTAGTAGAATGTCTCTAGCATGTTTCCACGAGACTAGACAGGCCATAATTTCTGAGTTCAAAACCTGCCTACACATCCTTGTTGCTCAGAGATTGTATTCAATCCATAAATTAGCTTTACAAAAGGGAGAAAGAAAACAAAAAAGTATTATAATCTGTGGTTCCAGTACAGAACATTTAGACAAGATGGTACTAAACAAGGAGAGCTTTAAATGCCTATTTACCAGAAGATTTATGTGTGATTTATGTGCCTCATGCATTCATTCACTCAGCAAAACCCAGGGCAGAAGCCTTTAACAAGGGTCATGTTACAGGGTCACGGAGGTTCACAGAGTCAGCAACTACAAACACCAGGGACATTTTACCAGCAGCCTAAGAGTAGCTGAATGAAATATGTGAGTATGATGCATCTGCCCCTGTGGCTGCCAAAGAATTGGCTTGACAGGGCTGTGGTTCTGAGCTGCCCACTGCTGCCCGTGCCAGCTGGCCACTGCTGCAGGGCACTCGGGGCAGCTCCGGGGCCAAGGGGGCTGGGACCCCCTGAGGTGTTGTAAGGGAAGTATCAACCCTCTGCCTTTGAAACAGCAGCTCTCATGACACATGGGTAAGGTCACTGAGAGCTTTCAAGATCCTAATATAGCCATAATGACATAGACATAAATTAACTGGTGCTTGACCACAAAATATCCAGAAAATTAGACAATTTGGGCAAAGGATGAGGAATGCTTTTGGAAATGCCCCCCAATCTCATTTGCCCCTACATCTGCTCTTTCTCTTCTTCTGGACTGAAAAGCAGCTTGTGAGCATGAAAAACATAATAAGCTAATATAAAGTTATTCTTTGTGATTTTATTTTAATATATTGTAACAATTATAAACGTTAACTCTACCTCCTGAATTCTGTTTAACTAAGCTTCTAACTTGAGTGTTACGCTCTTGGAATGAGTTATCCAAATAATTCCCAGCTAAAATAAGTGTTCTGTTGGCACTATGTCCAAACTCAATCTAATCAGATGTAATTCTGTGTGTTTAATTCCAAGAAAACTGAGATTAAATTAAAATCCAAAAGTGGAGTCCAGACTTTCTGGTCTCTGAATTTCCAAAACATTCAGACTTGGATCAAGACGTTGATATGGAAAACTTCAAATGTAGGAAAGTTGTAGCTGTGTTTGATTCTGCCTCTGAACTTTGCAGGCTGGCACACTCTTTTCCCCTGTGGTAAGCATAAAGTAATAGCAGTCACAACATGGCACAAAGTCCACAGGGCCAATATTTTAATGAGGCCAGTCTTTTCTTTGGATGAGAAACCTACAAGCAAAGCCAAAATGTGACAAGAAAAACTTCTGCAAGTGGAAGATAATTTATCTGAACCAGAGTCTCAACTCAGTGCTGGAGCTGACCTATGGACTGCTGGATATTCTATATTTCAGATGTAGCTTCAAACCAGAGCCAAGATGGTCACTTAATGCCAAGACAACTTTTAAAAGAAGATTCCTGTGAAGAGCTATTCCTGGGAGACCCTTCCACTATACTGAGGTAGCTGAGGAAGTTTCCTGATGTGGCTCAGGGAAATGAAAGCCCAGACTGAGGTAGCTGGAGAAGTGAGGGGGAGCCAAGAGGAAGGCAGACCTGGAGCAGGAAGACCTGAACTAACAGAAATTGTAAGACAACTGATGAATGGGGTAAGGGAAGGAGAAGAAAGCCATGCAGTTCTGCTGACAGAAAGATGCTGTGGAGAAGGAAATTCTGCCCTTTCCAGGAGACTGCATCCTGAATGAAGCTGAGCAGATTGTCTACTCAAGACCACTCACAGTGGCTCACAAAGTACATTTTTCTGGGCTTGCCCTGAATCCTGTCAGGTGATCTGGACTTCATGTATCGACTCAAAGCTACAGCCAAAGGCAATGAGAACTCTCTCTTAATTTATCTACAATGCATAGTACATAGAAGCCAAAATTAACAGGGTTTTTTTATTGTTAGTCAGGATATCAGCCCTCAACAGACAAATGGGAGTTGTATCATCCCCTCATTTTAGAGGACCTTGAAAAAATGTTATAGCTTGGAAAGCCTTGAGATACTGAACCAATATGTATCATGACAAATCACATAAGGAAATTAACCATTGTTTGGAGAAAAGGAACAGAACATTTTCTGTAAACAAGGCTTATGGAACAGCTATTTTTCACCTAAATAAATGCTGATTTGAAGCGCATGATACAAGCACTTATTCACCTTAGGCTCCCTGCTGCAGAAAGATGAGAAAGAAATGCTTCCAGAAAGTAACTCAAAACCTACGCTGAACTGAAAATCTCTGAGGAAGCACCAATGTCTCCCCACTGACTCCAGAGGGAGCCTTGGACAACTGTCCTCTAATTCCATTGCCAGTAAACCAGGCCAAAGGCTGAAGGCTAAAGTGGGATAAAGCAAACTGAGGAGCAGCTCTTGAACAATCAGCACTCTTCCTCTTTGTGCAGGTCAAGGCAGAAATTCTTTGGAGGAAAGTAACAGCTAAAGCCCATATTCTAACATGTCTGTACAAAGGGGAAAAATTAAGGTTGCCTGTGCATTTTCTTTTTCCTGGCATTTCTTATCTTTTTAGAGATTGGGTCCAAACCATTCATGCTCTTTTAGCACAGCTTGGTGCGCCAGATGTGCAGATAGTTCTCATGTATTTAGGCTGTCTCTGTTGCCAGCTCTAAATAAATCTGTCTCAACTTACTGGCCAAAATGGTAACCAAAGACCAGTCAAAATACTTGGCCTTTTTTCTTTTTGTTACCTTTCAGCTTTAAGTTTTCAGTTGGATACAGGATTTCTTTAAACTTCAGAATTGCTGTGTCAGTGTGTGAGCTGGGTTTCAGATCACGCAATCTCTTACTTTAAACACAATATCCTGAGATATATTATAATACACAGTATACTTAGGAGTAGCATTAGGTAATAAAAACATGCCTGAGTGAAGAGGATTTTTTAGAGGAAATAACAATATCTCAGTGATGACTGAATTCTGGTTTTTCTTATGTTTTTGTGAGAGGAAGAAATGTGGCTTTGACAGCCCCCTCTTCTATACCTGTGTTAAAGGCAGCAGAGATACTCCCTTTGTGAGGCTGAAAAAGAGGTTACAAACAAGTCCCCTAATTCAAGTACAGATGTTTCCAGAGAGGATGTAGATTTCATTTCTAAAAAACAGTGTTGAGCAGCTTCAAAGAGAGCTTTTCCAGGAGCCACAGAAAATTTCAGCCTGCAGCAGCACCACCAGCAAAATGCCTTTGGCCAGAACTGCTGGTGAGGTGCCACTTCTCATCTTCCCCTTTTCCTGCAGCTCTGCCACATCACTGCCTAGCTGGAACATACCAAATTGTATATGGAAACATTATATATAGCGTATAATTATGTAAGTATCACTGTCTTTGGGCTGAATTGCATACAGTATCATTCTTCCTGTAGTTCTCCCTACTAAGGGAATTAGCTGCCACAATGATTTACACACTTGAGTAGGAATATTTGAGTTAAATCTTTGGTTACTAATGTTACTAGGAAAACAGCCATGTTACAGCAAGCTATTTTGGTGAAGTTTCACTGGAATAAAAGATATTTCAGGGAAGAGGATTTTGCTTCCATTTCCAACATCTCCCATCAGATATAAGCAAACAGAGTGACACGTTATAGCTATTGACACATGACAGAACCCACAGACTGGTACAACAAACAGTGCTGTGCTTCACAAAGCAAGCACAGCTGGACAGAGTCATGCAGTCTACCTGCCCTGCTCTTTCTTGTGCTCTTCCAGGAACACAACAGGAATTATCAAATTACAGACCATCCAGAATAAAATCTAGAACCAATTACATACTTCAGGAATATTAAGGCTGACTTCTTCCTTTATTTATTTTCTGAATCTACATCCATCTATGGTCTTTTTCTCCATGATCTAACTACTGGCTGCTTTGTGGCCAGGAGTTAAACTTCTCAACCATTTTGCTTCAACTCAGTAATTTCTCCCTCTGCAGTAGCTCTAAGTGTTGGCACTGCTCTCTTGTTCTCAGTTATTTCAGACTGAATATCTTATTACATCCACGATCTGATTCAATTTTTACAGCATTGGCTAGGGTCACAGGAAATGTTCAATGTGCCTTTTAATTCTGAGTTGCAATTCCAAACCAAACACTGTCTTACTGTAAATTCCAAGCAAGCTGGAAGACACTATTAAAGTAATATGAAAAATTAAAATTTGGTTTTAAGGTGGCACTATTCCTGAAGTAGAATTCCTATTAGTGCCAAATCATACACAAGTTACAATCTGTGTAGTTTTACTTGTATCCCATGCTTTCTTTACAGTAAAAGGAAATGAGCAGGCATGTCTGAAGCAGTGCACCTGACCTAGTTCAGACACTTATAAAGGAATCAGGCCCAAACACCACTGCCCCTTTCTAATGACTCACAACCAGCTCAGACACAGGCATTGACACAATACTGTCCAATTTGCTCAGAAGGATCCTACAACAAAAGCTTTAGCTTAGAAAGTCAGTATACCAAAAGCTTATACCTGCATGAAAAGCACAATAAGAGCTTGATTGTGCTTGTACAACCTGCTGAGAGCAAAGGCAGAGTGTGGGTGCAGAGCCCAAGGAACAGGAATTGGTTGCTCTCAGCAGAGCTGCTCCTGACTGGAAGGACATGATGAGCTCCCACTTTTCTCCCAGGGGCCACAGTTTCTTAGATCCCATGAGATCCCTCCCTGCCTGTTTGTTCAGAAACATAGGTGCTGGCCTAGCATCTTGAGCATAAATGCCACCAAATCCAACGTCTGTAATTATTTTTCACTGGCATGTGGCCTGTGAGACCAGAGATGATGAAATACCATGTGTGTGATGTACTTTGCTATAGCAGAGGGATGGTAGAGCCACAACCAACACCAAAGAAGGCTTCAGGCATGTGGTCTTTATTGTTCCTCAGTACAACCTTTTAAACCCTTGATCTCACATTATTCCACCTGTGTGTCATCTCTACCCTTGTGTGGTTGGTCAGTGCCCCTCAGCACTTCATGTCCCATCACCTTCAGTACCAGTCACCTGTCTCACACAGCTGTAGCCCAGTAGGGATGAGGCTTGGCCACAGCCCCACTCCCAATTACCACAAGCTGTGTGCCTACAACACTTTGCTATGGACAAATGCATACATATCATGTGATTCTCCCTAAGAGAGAACAGGCTCACAACAAAATTGAAAGCAACAACTTCCTGATTCTTTGGTTCACTTCCAACACATCAAAAATAGGCTGCAGATTGTCTTAATTTGCAGTAATCAGCCAATGTCAGCTGTACATTGCAGGAGTGGGACATAATTCTGCCACTCCTTGAAATAAAACTGCCAGCACAAAGAGCAGTTGAATTAGGAAGTCTTCTCCCTAATCTTCCCTCTATTTTAAACAGGCTAATCCACTCTAACTCTTTCTCCAAATTTTGACTTAGACTTTCTTTTCCAATCCAGATGTAAATTTTGAGGTCAGAAATTCATTAATCACACTGTCCCCCTTGGTTCACTGCAAGTCTGGGTGTCCATCAGTGCAAACACAATGATCTGCCTTACAATTTGTGGTTCAAAACATAAAATTCTGTGGTGGGTGAAGTAATTACAATCTATGAAACTGTCAGGAAAAAAATAGCTTATTTCCATTTTTGGGGAAAAAAGGCAAGTTTCTTAAATTTAAAAATGTGGTAAGTACTCCTAGAAAAGAGTACAAAAAGGGTCTTTAGACTTAAAATCCAGCAGCATTTTACTGGAAGATTGTGATGATCCCACCAACCTTAGTCACCATCCCTGGAGGTATCTAAAAGATGTGTAAGTGTGGCACATAGGGACAGGGATTAGTGATGGACCTGGCAGTGCTGTGTTAATGGCTGGACTCAATGTTCTCAGAGGTCTTTTCAACCTAAACAGTTCTATGATTCTTTGATTCTCTGCTACTCAGCGAATTACCCAATCCACACCCATACCAGATCATGAACTTTTAACAGATAAGTTTCAGGGCCTCTGTGTGATAAGAAGTGAAAAAACATATTCGTTGTTAATATTAGTTTCCACTTTCAATTGCCTCAAGGTGTAACAAAGTGGTAATTTCAAAATATCTACTTTTCACAGCCAAGGTGGGTTAAAATCTGTTCTGTGGTAGAGTGTTAAAAAGGGTTAAGGGTCTTACTCAGTTAGTATAAAATCATATGAGTGCCAGATGCATCATGACTTCCTCCTTACAAAGTGATAATTCCCTCTTACAATGAGTTAGAGCCCAAGCCCCAGAGTGGAGGTGCCAGTCTGGCCATTTTAGGGCTGTGGGTAGCTCACCCCATGCTTTGCCAAGGAGAAGCTCCCATGACCAGGCTCACACGGATCCTCCCATAAGCAGGACATCCAGGCAGGGGGTTGTGATAAGAGTTCCAGGTCTGAGCTTCATCACCCACTATGTGAACTTCCAGACAGGCTTTTTCTCAGACAGCAACAGGTTTCTGCACAGGGCAGATCAAGCCTGGGAGTTCTTCCTATCACATGCAAGTAACAAAACTGAAACAAGTGCATTTGTACAAAAAGGATAACTGGCATTTCATTTCAGATAACTGGCATTTTGTGTTGACAGTCGCCTTGGTGAAAAGTTCTTCGCCATGTCTAATCTACACAGAAAACTTTATTGAATGTTCTTTGCTTCTGGTTTATGTCTCATTCTGCTTCTTCCACACATGCACTTGTAAAACATCAAGCTCAGAGGCCACCATGCCATCTGAGGCTTCTACAAGTAGTGAGTAAATGTAACACTAATTGCAGTGTATCCACAGTGTGTGTCATTCTCTGGCACAGAAATAGCAGCCCTGCTTCTGAGTTCAAGGAGTTCAGGTTAAAACTTTGAGATCACAGATCACTTTTCCTGGAATTTTATATACTTTTCTTAAAAACACCCTGAAAAGCTTATTCTGAGGCAGTGAACCAAGGTCAAATGGACTCTGTTTTCAGTCTGTTTGCGTATTTGCGCAAGTTTAGAAAGCTCTTATCAGTTCATTTAAACAGGGTAAAGGAAAGAAAAACAAACCAGGGCTCAAAAAAGGCCCCTTCAGAGAACCTGGCTCATGAAAGACACAAGTAATAGGTAAATCAGACTTCTTGATTTGGGTCCCCTCCTTTTATGTGCACTTAAGTGCCCATCCTACAGTAGCCCAAATTCCCCCCAAGTCCCCTTTGAATCCTTCAAGGGCCACAAAAAAAATTGCATACTGGGGCCAAAGCAGTGTCATGACCTAGGTCTGCTTGTGTGTCCATCAGCAGAGCCCTATGTCCAGCTCTTCCCTCTTCTCAGCTGTCAGTCTTCACAGATCTGGTAGGAATGTAATTATTCTGAAAACCTCTCTCCCTTTGTTTCATTTGGTTGAAACAGGACAAGAAATGTAAAAGTCATTTGCTGAGAGAATGGGGTGGGGAGAGATCAGCAAATTAAGTGATCATATGGACTTAATTTTTTTAGAAAAGCTGTTTTAAACCTCCAGGAAAAATTTAGACAGTGAGGAACACCCACAAAATAGGAGAAAGAGAAATAGTACTAGGATTATTGTTAGCATGAAAAAAGGAAGAGCAAGTCAGCGACAAGAATAGATATCAATAATTAAACTTTCAGGTTTAGGAATTTTCAGAAAGCAGTTTGCATTTTAAATAACCCAGTACACAGTGAAACTAATAATATCCAACATCCAATATTTTTGATGTCAATGTTCTAAAGAGATATCAATGTTCTAGAGAGATTTTTTAAATTATATTGTTGAATATCTTAATTGCAATTTAAATGCCCAGAAAAGTTATCAATTTAAAATTAAACCCGTGGGTTCAAAGATTATGTTCAGCTTTTCCTGATGGAGTGAGAGAACAGATATTTTTAATTCTTTGTGCAGATCAGAGTGAAAAAGTGTGATTTAAAGTTATTTGTCCTGCTGAAAATCAACTGAAAGCATCAGATATAATTTGTAGTTCACTACAGTGTTGCACACACCGCCAAAGAGACAATCTCAAGTTCTAATGATCAGAAGATTTTCCAAAATTTCAGTGCATTTCAGCAGGTTGTCATGCTGTTGCCTTGTAAACAGCCATGCTCCCGTGAAGCCTAGTAGCCAGCGATAGATTTACCCCGTCAAACAAGGACTTCCAACTATTTTAGCAGAGAGAAAGAGCCCCTACCAGGATTTAATTTGCCTTAATTCCTACAGGAGACATCTAAAATAAAGTAAATCACCCCTCAAAATGGGGATTGTTATTCACTGATTAGAAAGGATTCGTGGGTGATTGTATAGGTCTATCCTGTGGGCATCTAAAGTTACGAAAGATGCTCCCACCTGTGATGCCTGCTGGTGTGGGGACTGGGTCTGGCCTCACTGAGGAATACAAACATTGCTCTCAGCTCATGTCACTGTGAACTCCAGTGCCTGCTTAAGGAAGGAAGGAATACTTTAGATTCATTAACAAGGGAAGTCATCTACACTTCTGTGAGGCCTCTTATTTTTGGAGAATCGAGCCAGATTCCTCTTGTTATCCCATATTATAAAAAGACTCACTTTTAGCCTGGCATTCTTCACACAGATTAGCTTCTATCCATATTTATTTGCTTATGTATTTTTTGCCTGTCTCTGAAACATTTTCCCATAGAGGAGATGGCAGAGCCTGCATGTGCTGGGAAGATTAAGGTATGATTTGAACAGCACTTTTTGGTTCATATTTTAATTCCTAATTATCTTGCTTCATGGAACTCCATCCTATCAAGATTCCTCCTGCTCAAGCAGAGCAATGAACAAACTGAAGCTTCAAATATAATTTAAAGCTTCCTTAATTTAGGGTGTAATAGTGAATTTAAGCTGCATCCCTAATTTAGTACTTACAAAGGCAAACCAGTATTAGTTTGGTTTTTTGCTTCACTGTAACTGATCTTTCTCAGTTAAATTTCAGGTCTGATTAGCCATTTGGATTCAAAGAAACAGGTAGAAGAAATTAAAGTTTTCTTTCAGAAGATTGGATAGAGGATAGAAGAGAGCTGGTTTAGATAGGATTGTAACCATAGCTTTTCCTTTGAAAGAAATTCCACTAAGGGGGAGTAAAAGCCAAAGAAAGAGATTCTGAAGAAAAACCCCTGCACATGAAGCCCCTGTGGGGGACAAAATTTCACTAAGGGAATACTTTTGGCAAACTGGAACTGGCAGAAACTTCTCTTGAAATTTTGAATCATTCCACCCTGGGATTCTCTATATGAAGCTTGCACCCAATGAAAAAATATCTGTGTTGACCAAACCCCATTTAGCCCCATTTTGCTTCTTTTTCTGTCCACTGAACCGTGCTAATCTGTCCCCTCATCCCCACTGCATGTTCTGTCATTTGTCAGGCAATATGCTTAGAAGTCTCCAGCCTTGCTTCAGTCCCCTGGCAGCAAGTCAACCAGTCAGCTGGCAAAGCTGGATAATTACTGCTTAGCCCTAAAGAGCTTAAAGTTTGTTTGCATGGACCTGTGTCCTGGCAACACCAAAGCATTGAAGCAGAGGGCAAATTTTCCTTCCCCTGAACAATTTCTGTACGGGAAGGAACACGGGGGACTTTTAAAAGACACTAAGTGGTGGTTACCAGGAAGGTCTACCAGGGACTGAGATATGTGGTCTATCTTCTATGGTTGATTTGCTGCCATTATAAGGTAAAAGAGACAACTGGGCTTCATTCTTCTTTCCTTCCTTTATGCTTTTATAGAAAACTGCACATGGCTCCACTGGCCTAAAGGGTTTTTTGGCAATTGTCTCTGTGGAAGTACTTAGAAGACCTGAAAAGGCTGTGGTAGAGACAAGACAAACATAGACATCAGGTTACACATTCTAAGTAAAGCTGATGTTTTTTTTCAGTGTTTATTCAGTGCAATTTGCTCATGATAACTTCTGTCTTTTGAGTTTCTCTTGATTGTTATTGTTGTTTTTCATGGCTGAAGCAGCTTGACTGGCTCCATCTGGAAGAAATAACACACAGGTCAGGATGATAAGGAATGTAATTAAGTAAGACTGTGCCACATTCAGCACATTGAGTTCCATGGTGTCCATGTACAGTGTGTAGGATGCTACCTTGGAGCACCAGCAGCAGCTGCAGAATGGCTGCCCTTCATGCCACAGTCATGCCTGAACTTAGGTGATCCTGCAACCACAGAATGGAAGCCCTAAAGTACTTCCTCACTCACTAAATCATCTTGAAAATGTTGGCAATCAGGTCATGCAATCCTGTTCGTGGTCGGAACACAAAGCATTAAAATAATCTTCAGTATTCGACCTAAGTACCCTCATGTTTCAGTTGTGCTGCTTGTAGCCACATAACTCCGGTAGCACTCATGCAATTCCATTTGTATTGCAAACTGATAAGCACGGGGGTGATTCAAAGCTGTGTTAAACATGATGGATGCAGGGAGAGAAGTAGTAAGACGTTTTGAAGTCCAGTGTGAGCATCACCAAAATAATGAGAGGAGTAGCATCCTGCCTCATAATTCAGCACTGCTCTGCAAAAGCAAACTTGACCTACCTTGGGACCAGATTTGCTGCTTGTTCACAAAAAACCTGTGGAAGTCTTCTGAGGCAGCCTAAACTCCATGTCCAGAGAAAAACTTAACTGGTTTGTCAGGGGGTTCTCAAGGTGTTTGTCATCCCTATAGACCAGCCCTGCTGTGCCTGAACTCTCCAAACCATTTTGGATCACATGGCTGAGTGGCAAACCACTCCATGGTCTTCCCTGGAGGAACACTGGCCCTGCTGTCAGCCAGGGTAGATGGGAAGTATAAGCAGCCTTAAATTGGGATGAGAGAAGTGTAGATGTGCAAGGAGAGGTTTAAGAAATGCTTTAAGCTTTGGATTTGCAGCAGAAACATAAGAGATCTTTGGAAGGTCTTTTAAGACTGATGGGCTGTGGGTTAGTGTGCACCCCTGAACCTTGAGCATTCAGTACCAGAAATATATTGTGCCTAAGCCTCTTAATCCAAATTTATTCTTGAACTATATTCTACCTATGTCCCCTAAAACATTAGATGGGCCACAGCTCTGAGGAGATCAGAACTTATTATCTGGCAAGAAATGGCACCCAGCATCTCAGGGATCTGATTAATGACTTAGAGATGCTTTTTACTTGAAATTTTTATGTGGTTGTAATAACACTTAATAGGTGATATTCCAGTGCAAACTTCTCTTACAGCAACAATACCAATCACAGCTTGCAATGTTACTGCGTTTGTCCATTAAAAGCACATTTCTTTTTTCTAATTCAGGTGGGGGGGTTTTGGAAAGGTGTGTATGGGGCAGCTGTTGAATTTTTATAAATAAGCAGTTCCAAAACAAACAAAAAATATTTTGAAAATGTGCTAAGGGCAAGCCTATTCTCTAGTTACTTATGTGCTCCCTTAAATCTGTCTAGCAAAATAGATGGCATCTTAATTTTTTTTTTTTTTTTTTTTTTTTTTAACTTGGTAAATCCAGCAATGATGATGTAATCTTGTTTTATTCTCTTGGCTGGTTAAACTATCGTGGCAGAAACATAAAACTGCAGTGCTTCCATTCCATTAATGATACACAGGAAGGAGCATCCACTTGGCACTTAGAGTGACAAGCACTCCACTTGGAGAACCTCAGAGGACTTATGTACTGAAGCTGGGACATGGATGGAATGTCAGTTCCTGATTCCACCTTGTTATGAAACCTGCCCAAAAGCCATTGCTCAGGCTCAGACAGGAGTGTTCTGGGGAAGTGAGCCCAGCTGGACACTGGCCCTGTTGAAAGGCCTGAGTTCTCATTTGTTTTTTCATCCTGACCAGCACTCGCAGGGACAAGGAGAGACTGGTGTGCTGGGCACACTTCCAGATGGTCCTTTCAGGAATTCTTTGGGTTTGCTTAGTCCATCTTATCCCAAAGGGGAGGTAGCAATGGACATGAAAGATGGAGGGAATCTGGCTCCCTGACATCAGGAAAGAGGTCTCCAGCCTGTACTGCCCTACAGCGCTCGCAGCCAGACCTCCTTCTCTCCGGTGCAAACACACCTGAGGTCTGGAATCTGCATTGGCCCAGATGAGAGAAAACCATTGGATACACAGGCATACAGATCTGGAAATGGCATTTGGACTCAGGCTGGGAAATACAGTTGAGTCCTTGAGAAACTAGGCCTTTGTGCACTTTCAGAAGTTAATGAAATTGAAATATTCATTATTCTCCTTGCCTGGGGAAAGAGAAGGCTCCTCAGAGAGGAAATTGGTCTCATTAGAGAGTTTCTCTGGCTGAATACATGAAGTGCCAGCCTCTTCTGGCTGGCTGGTGGTCATTGTCCAAGGGAGCCTTTCTCCTCACATCCTTTCCATCTGCTACAAGGATGGTGCCCAGAAAAGCCTGGTGGCAGTGGCTAGAGCAAGCAGCTAAATTGGAGCACAGCTCTGCTGCTTATCCCCTTTCCTACAAATGAGAACTTTACACTTCTTTTACACTTGATTTTGCTGCAGCTCATCCACCCAGACCATGGGACTTGATGGGAAAGGGCAAATCAAGATGTGATCCATCTGTATCCTGATGCTCCTGGAGGGAGCTGTTCCTATCTGATAGGGTTAAATAACTTCAGGGCTAACAGAAACCATTTTGTTGTACCCAGTCACCTGGCAGCTGGAGTCTTATCATCCAGTTACATGTTAGCTTTTATACACATATTTTTAACATTTAATTTAGTTTTGCTTGTTTGTTTTTTTAATCTGCCCCCATTAAATTATTTCATGAGCTGTGGGCTAAAAGTTTGCTCTGTCATTAAAGTCCTCCTTCACATGAATAGAATACCTTTAGCGATGGTAGGCCTGATTTGCAGAGAAGAAAGGTGTGGGCATGGACCAGTAACACAAGTCTGCCCTTTAAAAATTGAGTCAGTGGAATGAATATCTATAAGGTGAACTTCTGAAAGTGATACCCACAGGAGTTCTTAAGGATTTCAGTGCTAAGGTGGTTCAATCCATTATCCAAGTCCTAGCCTTTTTACAATTAATATGTAGAACCAACATCTATGTAACAAAGCAGTGCACCAAATGATAATTCTTCTCTGAAGTCAGAAAACAAAGGAAAGACTGAACAGGCTGTACTTAAGGCATTGAACTTTTCCCCAGTAGGCCTTATTACATTCCTAGCTGCACCTGAAACCCTCTGTGATTTTGACCAATTCATTTTCTAGTTTAGTGTGTGTATTGGATTTGAAAAGGAAGAGAGAGGAAATAGTTCACAGCAAGGATGTTTAACATTGTAGGATCTTAATGTTTTAGACAACAAGCAATACTAATCCACTGATGGAAGAGAAGTTACTTAACTTAGGGTAATTAGACTTCTTCCAGAGAATCCCAAATCCCATTTCTTGGATAGTCAGGACCAGTTGGGACCCTTCTGTCTTTATCTCAAAACAATGAAAAAGACAACACCACTAACCACAAGTAAACTTGTGGTGAACACAAAACCATGTGACCTCCATTACTGAAAGCAGTGGGATTGACCATCACTTGTATTCCTTGAACATTGGCCTAGGAGGGTTGTGTGCCCCAAACTTGACCCCAAGAGTTGTTTATACCACACAGCAGTGCTTATGCATGATGCTGACCCAGAGGAAGTAGCAAAGAGGAGTGACATCTGAAATGATAATTCTGTTTTGGTGCTTAATTACAGGTCTGGGCTAAGCACTCTACTGAAGAATGTGATCTACATATCGAAAGTGCTTCGTGGACTTCTGCATCTATTGTTTTAACAAGTGGGTTTTGTATTATAGTAGGACGTAAGAGCCCTGCTTTGGCCATTTAATGACCAGGCCAGAGGCAAGATTCAATCGAAGCGATTTCACCCCATCTGTGAGATTTTCAAGAAGACTACAGTACAGGAAAGGTAGGGGGTTGAGGAAAGAGAAGGGAAGGAATACTGTTAAACATGTGGTGTAAAAATGTGCAGTAGTAATAAAAGATGAAAAACCATAGTCCTTAAAGACAAACAAGTTAAGCGGAACAAAAAAGATTTGTAATTCACTTTCCATGCAAATCAAGAATTTGAGATTAATTATTCTGTTCCATTGCTAAACTGTAAAGCACAACTTGTATCTACAACTCCAATAAATTAATTTTACTTAGTTCAAAGGTTTTTGACATTAGAATTAGGACAAAATTATCATTTTGCCAAGGCTTCTTTATCCTTCCAACTTCTCTCGCAAAAGCAAAAGCTCCCCTGAATGGCAGAGTTTCCATCACGTTTTTTAGAACCATCTTCATTTTTCCATTGGAAGGGAAACCGACGGGGTGACTGATGAATTGTCACACACCATGACTTGCACTTAGAGAAACATATGAAAAAGCTGTGAAGCGCAGTGTGAGCAATTTCCTAGGCTACAAAAAAGAACATTGAACCTTGTGGTGATCCAAAGAATCCTGTCACTGGGAAAGATTAAGGGTTTCAGGAATATTTCAAATGAAGCTGAGAACTCAAAGTGTCCGTGTCCAGTTTATAGCTCCAGATTTTTCCCCTGAGCAACTTGTTTATTTTCCTTTCCCCCTGTATTTCAAGAACTTATGGTTACATATCACTTTGGGGAAAAAAACATGATCACTTCCTCAAGTAGACCCAGGTTTGTCACTTAATTAATTCATCTTTATTTCAAATTCTTAGTTTATTTTGTGATGTTGCTGTTTAATAAACATGACCATCTATTTCCCTTATGTGTGGTGCTCTGTAAATCATATTTAGAGCTGCCATATCACAGATCAGTGTAGCATTTTAAATGTATCAAGATCTATATATGGAGTAGACTTCATAATGCGCATATGGTATAATACTACAATGCTGCTAACAGCAATAAAATACAAAATACATTTACACAGAACACATAGTATGCTTCCTTTTTAAAGCAAATAATTCCTGTATGCTTTAGTATAGTAGTATATAAGACACCTTCAGTGTTAGATTCAGTGTGGTTTTGGGCATGCCTGGCTGCCCAGCTGGTCTTCCATGGAATTTCTCAGACTTGTCTGAAATCTTCAGTCCCTCTGACCTTAACAGAAAATAATCCTTACATCAACAAGCAGCAACAACGCTTCCATTAAAAACAAACCACAAAAAAGTTGCTCAATCCCAGAAGGCATTGAGCTTTTCTCAGGGGAAATAAAAAGTGCATATCAGTGTTATGCAGTGTCAAAAGCTAGACACATAATTAAACATCCTCTGCATAAGGACACATAATGGGAAAAGTGCCATAAGAGGTCAGGCCTTCTAACAAAATCTGTTCTCTGGCGGTGAGTTAGAAAAAAACAGGGTAAGTAAATATGAAACTTCCTTTAAATATTACCCTAGGCTTTGAACATTCATAGCTCAGAGATTTCTCAGCAGGAGACACTCGTGAGCAATCTCAGTCAAGTGCTGTCCCTTGACTTGTTCATGAAAAGTTTTAGCACTTCCAGAATCTTAAAATGGAAAGTTCTGAAAGCTGAATTGCAGGAGGAAAGCTACTTTTTTTTTTTTAACTCTTAGGATTAATGCTGTACATTGAAAAACAAAAAAAATCTTCTTCTGACAATTAATTTTATAAGTTCACATTCTGATAGGAATCATAAATAATACGACATTTCTCTTGGCTTCTGATAAAATGGGATGCTTCTGTCATCTGTAACATTCTTTCTAATACATATCGAAAAAGCAATTCCTTGATTTTATTTAGCTTTTCAACAGCTCGTAGAGTGACTTGCAAATTATTTCCAATGGAAAAAATGCAGACTGCTTTTAAATTGTTTGCACCAAGTAATAGAAATCCCTGACAAAACCTGAGATATAAGTCATTACCTCTTATAAGGTTACTGTATATGTTCCTTGCCAGAAAGATATCTGAGAGCAGTGCTAAAAGCAATTGCTTAAAATTAGCAATTACCTTGTCTTTCAATAACACAGTTACACAACTAAAGGCAAATCAGTGAAAAATATTATACCTCAACAAATACATGCTACTATAAATTTTACATTTTTAGTGTAGGAAACTGCTTTATTCATGAGGGTCAAAGGCAATGTCTGCTAAGATGTCTGCTCCACAAAAGGCAGATGATGATAATGGATACAACACACTATCCATAAATAGCATTCACTTTGCCTTACTTACCATTTATTGCTAGAGTCCAATAACAGAAAATCAATCTACTTTAGCCTCACCATTACCAGATTCAGTGGAACCAATTTTGTTTCCTTTTGGAATTATATAAATCAAGGTTGTGAGCTCATTTTCCTGTTCCATAAACACTTCATATTTTTATACTCATCCTCAGTGGGTGACACCTATTGAAGAAGATTACATCAATGTCACCTTCTTTCAGATGCCTGAATAAATTGTTATATACTCAATACAATAGATTGTGCAGTCAGCACTGGGTTGCATGACTGGGATCAACTCTTTGTACGAATAATCTATTTACCCTCTTCCAGTCTAATTAAAAGCAAACAAAAACCCAAACAAACCCCCAAAAGACACCACCATTCAGATTCTGTTTCCTTGGGTATTTTTCCAAGAATACATTCAGGATGTGCCTGCAAAATATAGTTATCCACAATACACCAGTAATTTTTTTTCTTTTTTTAAATTCAACCCTATGCATGTAGGCTTTTCCCAAAGCCTTGACCTCCAGATTCTTCTTTCCTCAGGCCTTTCCAACAGATATCAAACTTAAGGCAAAGTGTTATTTAGACTTCATGGACTCCTTATGCCTGACCACTTACAAAGGAGGTAGGTACAAAAATGGCAAAAGCAGTTCTGCTGACTGAAAAGATATTTTGATAGTTAAAAAATATGATTCATTTCACACTTCTTGAATGAAGTCTCCTTTTAATACTAGTTTGCAAGGACAATGCTTCAAAATTGCTTAGAAAGTGACAAATTTCTTCTGGTATTCTTCAAGTCAATTCAAGTCCAAGTCTGTATTAAATAACAAGATCTTACATAAAGTCCCACCTTCTCATCTGAAGTTATTTTGGAAGCTTACTGAAAGCACTGGGTTCACAGCAGACAATGCTCTGTTTGCAATACTGAGGAACCTCCACCCTTCTGGGAATTCCCTGTTCCCAGAACGCTGCTCATGTATTGCTCCTTCATTTATTGCTCCAGACAAAGTTGAAATGAAGGGAAATGGACAATATAAAATCCTGTGTGACATTATAATTAAATGTGTGACTTGTCAAAACCTTTGTTTAACAGGATGAGCACACTTAGCCAGATCCCATATGTGTTAATTATAGCAAGAAAGCAAACAAAATGTCAATAGTTAAAACAAATCCTACCAACAGGAAATGGTTATCAAGCTGTGATAAAATGTTTATCAGGAAATGTTTTTACACTATCCAAAACATTTCCTGTATGTAACATTTTTTGTGGGAAAAGAATATCTGCGGTGCTAGAAATAGAATCTTTGCAAGGAATTAAATGACAGTGCTTATAGAAAATGGCAATAGTCACAGATCTAGCTTCTTTCCTGTTTTCTTCTTTGTACATAGTATGATGTAACTCTGAAAGACAACTGTTTTCAGAAGTTACACAGACATCTCTAAAGTTTGTACTTCACCGATTAAAAAATAATTCAAAGCAAATTTTTCATAGGTAATATGTAAGCAATGTAATCATGGAGGTAGTGGAACCTTGATCCTTTTCTCCCTGAGACTGATAGTGAAACAGTATTTCTATTCAAATATCTGGAAAAGATCAAAAGAGATTAATCAGGCTGAAAAACAGTACTATTGAAGGCATCAAAAGATGATACTCAAAGGAGAGAGGAGGCAGAGATTATCTGTTGAAATGCTTACTTAAAATAAAAATTATGAAGAATTATATTTCCATAATCATGACTTTTCAAAGCTAGGAAAATTCTGATTTCTCGCAAACATTATGGGTAGTATCACAAAATCATAACAGAGCTTGCATTTGAGTATAAGCAAATAGTTGTCAGGATCAACATATAAGACATTACTGAAAATAGAAGCATAATAGATGATCCTTCCTAGATTTGTTCTATCAGCCATATGACATCTAACTTGTAGTCTGTTATTCCATTCTTAAAATAGTCCATCCTCCAAAAAAAGAACAGTGAACTTTAATGTTTTTTAAAGGGAATTCAGCCACTAAAACTGCTTGAGTATTTGGAAAAATTATGTTATTGTGAAATAATCTTTTTATTAATCAACACATATAAAAGACATTTTACTTTGATTAAAAACTGTTATTTGTTCCTATTTTAACTGCAGGTTCTATACCTCTTATTGCATGTATTTATTTTTTTCCCTGTACATGGAAACTACAATGGAACTAATTGCTTGTGCAATGGAACTAATGATAGAACCCTAAAAGTGGAAAAGACTTCAACAGGTCATCTGATCAATTTTCATGACCTGAATTAGGATCAACAAAATTTTAATTTTGATCTACAACCTCAAATCATGGAAACTACAACTTCACTGGGCAATCAATTCCCAGCTTCCTTATTATCACTGTGAGAACAGTTTTCCCTATTGCCAAAGCTGAATCTCCTTTGCTTCAATATTTTTTTCTGATCATGCAGTGATTTCAAAAAATTTTCTTTGGTCTGTGCAGTACCATTTTCTTACAACCTGGCAATGTTTATTTTCTACCTTAAGATACTATTTTTGGACATTCCAGTATGAGATTTGCCTGTTTTGCAATGATGTGATGCTACTGTACAAACTAAAATTGGACTTCCTTGCAGTGCACCATCAGTCCTTCCTGGCTTCATGTCAAACAGAAATGGTATGAGCATCGTCCTAGTCATTAATTGAAATATTGGAAGGATCTACAAGCTGCTTGTAAGATGAGACAGGCACATATTAGAATCATACAATCATAGAATAGTTTTGGGTCAGAAGGGACCTTTAAAGGTCATCTAGACAAACCCCCCTGCAATGAGCATTCCTTTCCATTCCAATTGCCTTCCATTCATTGCTGCTGAGTTCTAAATTTGTCATTACATTTAGGAAAGAAGAAAAACAACCCAGGGACAGTTCAAATGAAAGGAAGAAAATGAGACAGGAGTTCAACAAATGCCATGTAAGGAAAGGCAGAAATAACTGGATCAGGTTTTTACTTGAAGGCATAAATAATGGAGGCCACTTTCAACTTTCACTGTCAGAAATTTGTGCACAATTTCTAGTTTGAACTCCTGAGGCTTTAATATATCTCCACTGCTTCTTATTATGGTTTTTTCTTTTCCATTAAATTAAAATGCCACTCAGTACCTAATATTTTCTCATTGTAAGGAAGCTATAAACTGCAATTACCTTTAAACTCTTTCCAATAAGCTGTATAAATAATCCCTTTAGCAATGCCTTATTTTCAAACCATTGATCATCTTCATGCAGCCTATCCCATTTTCAACATCCCTATTCAAATGTATAGTAGCATTATATGCAGCATCCTAATAGCTGGTCTAAAACACTAATTACTGGATGCAAATTACCTTTCAATTACTGTTGATTCCTGTCTTGGCACATTCATGAATGAAATTAGCCTTTTTCAGCTCTACATCCTCTGGCATTCAGCTATTGTTCACTGAACTCAATCCTTTAGCTAAATGTTTCAGAATGCAGTTTCTCTGCTTGTAGATCTATTGCTTGTAGGTTTAGGGACATCACCGTATCAAACTGCATTTTGTTTCAGAGGATCAGCTACACCACCTGTTCCACTTCTTCTAAGGGCAGTACACAGCACTTCCGTGGGTCAAATTGAGCATAACTTCTCAAAAAACACCCAATATTGTTTTAAAATATGCACTGTAGAATCGACACACACAATTGTTTTAGGGGACAATTAGTCTTTGCGTTACTGCCAATCTGAATGTTAAAACTTCAGCTTCCACTGGGTTTTGCTACCACTGTCTGCTTGGCTGAGACCATCAGGTATTTTATTATACCTAAACACCCATCTGAGATCCAGCAAGGCCAGGCTGGATGGGGCTCTGAGCCACTTTGTCTAGTGGAAGATAGCCCTGCCCATGGTGAGGGGGGTGGGAACTGGGTGATCTTTAAGGTTCCTTCCAACCCAAACCATTCTGTGATTCTTTGATTGCCTGCATTGGGGAGCACATCAGGGAAGAGCACTGGTAGTCGGCACAGCGCTGCAGGCACTTCATGTATGATATAGGTGAAAAATGGGATGAAAGGCACATGTAGCCCATAGACTGACTGCCATGCAACATGGCAAGTATGGAGAACATACACGGATGGAACCTCTGCTCCTTTGGTAACTCTAGGAAAGGGTTTTTGCAACTTTAGGTACTTACACAAACCTCATTTTTGGACAGCCAAAGGCTTGCATCTGAGTACATCAATGTTTAAAATATCAAAACATCCTTATGAAGCTGCCATTCCCACAAGAAGAACTGAGACTTTGCCTAGGTCATAAAGGAATTTAATTTTTGATAGGAGCTCCTTAGCTCCAGAGTAAACCTCCTTCTTCTGCATAAGGTTTCAACAGCAATAATGTAACAATAGCATTGGGTATGGCAGCCAGGATCTCTGAGTATTTCCCACAGCAAAATATCAGGCAATTGTCACACTCAGGGTAAGAAACCCAACCAGGAAAAACAGCCAGGTAGCTGCTTTGAGGAAAACTTATCAAGTCTTATCCTCTTTGGGGGTGCTTAATTTTAAACATAAGCCATAGGAGAAATAGAGTATTTAATATCCCCTCGCTTCCTTTGGGGAAAAAAAAAAAAAAAAAGGTCGCAGGTTGGAACAGCATAGCAATATTTGACATTTCCCTCTGATCATGTGTCTCAGTGTGTGGTTGACACGTGTATTTTCGCCCAGGCTACAGCCTGGAACGGGCTGCAGGGATCGGCTGGAATCACCGTCCCTGGCGGTGTTTAAGGCAAGACTGGATGTGGCTCTCAGTGTCCCGGTCTGGTTGTCACGGCGGTGCTGGGTCACAGGCTGCGCTCAGGACCTCAGAGGTCTTTTCCAAGCGAATTGATTCTGTGCTCGGCAGTCGGGGAGGGATGGTGTCTCCCCCGACGCCGAGCTCGCTCTGGGCGCGACTCTTCCCAAAGCAGCCATGTCACCCCCGGGGCCAGGCCCTGGGACAGCTCCTGCCGCTCCTGCCTCTCCCGCAGCTCTCCGGGCAGCCAGCGCTGCCCCTCTGCCCCGGGCTCGGAGGACAGCGGCCGCCGCCCCCCGGGCTCCTGCTGCAGTGGGTGGATCCCTGGGAGGTGCCAGCCGCTTCCCTCCCCTTCCCCTCTCGCTGCCGGCGGGGCGCTGAGGAGGCGCCTGAGCCCGGCAGCATCTTCCCTTGGCTGGCCGGAGCGGGGGGAGGAGCCGCCGCCGCCGCCTGCCGAGAAGGAAGGTAAGCTGCGGAGCACGGGGGTGGGAAGGGGAGGGAAGGGGCTTGGCTCCCCCCCTTCCCTGCGCTTCCCTTCCCTTCCCTTCCCTGGGCTGCCGGCGGTGGGGAGCGGGGCTGCGGCAGGGCGCGGCCGCCCGTCCGTGCTGCGTGTGCTGGGCCGGGCTGGGGCTGCGCTTCCCGGGGCCTCGCTTCTCAGGCTCCCGATCTGTAAATGGCCGAGAACGGGGATGGCGGTGTGTCTGTGTGCGTGTCTGTGAGTCTGTCTGCTTGTGCTCCGCTTCCGTCGGCGCTCACGGCTGCGGTGCCGGTGCGCGCTGCCCGCCGCAGGTGCGCCGAGGTGTGATGGTGGTGGCCGCGCTACAGGCGGGCTGAGCTTGGCGGCCCGTATGGTTTTACGGAAATGATAGGATACTTTGGAAACCAAGCACCGTGTATTTATTGTGTAGGAGATGGATTTCATGGCGTTTCCTTGGGCAAGTGAAATTTCGAATATCAGGCACAGTCAGCGGAGAGGTTTTACTCAGGTTACGGATGGGGTAAGGTCTGAGGGAGTGGTGCTTGTGCACCATCAGAAACCATTTGGGCTGATGAACCGATGTGCCCTCCAGTATATGAAGGGAACTTACAGGAAAGATGGGGCAAGACTATTTACAAGGGAATGTAGTGAGAGGATAAGGGGGTACAGGTTCAAATTGAAAGGGAGTACATTTGGATTAGATGTTGGGAAAAAATCTTCCCTGTGGTTGGTGAGGTACTGGAACTGGTTGTCCTGTGGATGCCCCGTCCCTGGAGGTGTTCGAGGCTGGGTTGGATGGAGCTCTGAGCAACCTGGTTTAGTGGAAAGGTGCCCCTGCCCATGGCAAGGGTTGGAACAAAATTATATTTATGGTCCCTTCCAACCCGAATCATTCTATGATTCTGTGTTGGAGGATGCGAAAGCAAACACAGGGTAAAGGAAATGTTTAGAAGTAATCGTCCTGCTCAGTGTTGATAGAAGCGATAATACTGTCCAGATATAGGAAGTAAATGTGACAGAATTATGCAGGATGTGAATGATGTGATGGACCATAGAGTAGCAGGAAGAGACTGTGTGGATAAAGAAAAACAGTCAAGCATGTCATTCCTTTGAGACAAGAAAATTATAAGAGCTTTTGATGGTGTCTGCTGTAGACCACAGGAGCTGGATTTGTATAAGACCATCACTTACTGAGAGATACTGTCAGGAATTATGCCACAGATGGATTTCTTTCTTAGACTGTAGAATCACAGAGTGATTTGGGTTGGAAGGGACCTTAAAGACCATCTGGTTCCAACCCCTCAGCCATGGGCAGGAATTCACTAGACCAGGTTGCCTCTGGCCCCATCCAGTGGCCTTGAACACTGCCAGGGATGAGGCAGCCACAACTTTTCTCGGCAAACTGTTTGTGCCCTCACCGCCATCTGAGCAAAGAATTTCTTCTGGGATCTGATCTGATTCTGTCCTCTTGTAGTTTAAATCCATTCCCCCTTGTTCAACCACTATCTGCCTGTGTAAAAAGTTACTCTCCCTCCTTTTTATAAGCCCCCTTTATGTACTGAAAGGCCACAGCGAGGTCACCCTGGAGCCTTCTCCAGGCTTAGCAGCCAAGAGATACCGATGATGGCATCATTTATATACAGAGTGATCCAGATGATCTTACATACAGCTGCTCTAAGCTTGCCAAATAAGCACTGAGTTGCCTTAGACTTGCTCTCAGGTAAGCAGTGTGAAGATTCTGGGAAAAGGTGGTTTGTTAGTCAGCTTGTGATCTTGGTTCACATTTTTAATTAGATAAATTAAGTAGAAATAAAATAGGTGACTAAGCAGGTTTGAAATTCTTAGTTTTAGAAGGGCAAACTTGGAAAAATCAAAAGGATTAATTAGTGGTGTTGGTTGTACAGGAGTCCTGAGGGCCCTAGAAGTAAAGCAGGAAGAAAGCTGTTTTATGCCAAAGGTAGAATCCATTTGGAATTAGTATCCAAAAAAATTTTTAAAAAGCTCAATTGAAAACAACTTCTAACCATCAAAAAGGATTTTAGAAATAAAGACTAGGAAAAAGATAGTTAAGCAAAGTGAAAATTAAGAGGTAAAGTACCAATTTGACAGTAAGAATTGGCAAAAGTAATTCTGAGTTAGTTATAGACAATTTTTTAAAGCTTCTTTAATCATGTAAGTGAAAACAATAATAGAAATAAGACCACTGAGGGGTAAAGTTGAGGTAAAATGGCCTTGGCCTCATGATGCAAATCATCTGTTGCAGTTTGGAGGAGGCTACTGCAGTGGGTATACTTAATGTTAGATGCTCCAACTTTTGCCTCGAAAGAATAACATTTTGTCTCTTAATTTTTTTTTAAGGGTTGAGAGACCTCTGTGTGTTATGTCTGATCCCATGCCCTTGCCACTTAATGTCCAGTAGTTCAATGAAGTCTTATGTAGAATATAAAATGGGCAAGAGCCAACAATTGCATCAGTTGTATTTTATTATGTTTGTGTTTCTGTATGGATTACAGGAACTGAAGTGTATTTAGAGATTGGGTAACAGTTCAGCAAAGAGAAGCAACTTTTCAAGTTAATTTTCTGAAAATCTTGGATTAGCCATATCAAAATTGTGAACAGATGTTTTTCTTTAGCACCTCAGGTTACATTTAGGTTACATTAGATTACATTAGGTTAGATTTTGATGCAGGAATGGCATCTTGTTCCCAAGCAAGTGTCTGACAAAATGTTTGATTATTTTAACACATCTCAAGATCTAGATATAATGCTCATTATGTTTTTTTCCTTTTACTGGAGAAGTAAACCAGTAATTATATGAAAGTGAGTCCAGCATCTTCCTATAATACTTTTCAGCACTTAAAGTCATTCTTGCATTGTTTCCATGATCTGAAAGACTTGTTTGCCTTCAAAAAGTATTTTTGCATGTGTAGAAGAAAGTGTAAATACTTTTAAGTGAAAATGTGTTTTGATTGACATTTTTGCATCAGGCTTTTTTAGCTGCTGACTTTGACATTTCAGTAAGTCTACTGGGGGCTTAATTTTTTAATAAACACTACTGTTTTCTTTGTATTTCTGGCTTTCATTTTTTTCTTATATAGCTTCTCTTTCTTAGTAGTTGCCAGCCACTTTCTTCAAATCTTCTTTTAAAGTCAAGTACATAGATAGCCAAAGGTGTGGTATTATTTTTTCAGATTGACTCTAGGGTTTGTAGAATGAGAAGAGAATTTGGGATTATTTTTTATTTCTGCTTTAAATATTTTCCTTCTGGTGGGTGGTGATGATGGGTTTTTTTTCCAGTTGCTTCCCCTGGTTTTGCTGGCTGGTCAACAATCCACCATTCTACATCAATAATGATGATAGACATCTAAAGGGGAAAAAGTAACTGGAATAGGAATGAGAAAAATGAAGAAACTTAATATGAGCACTTGTCTTACCATCACTTAGGATATGCATTCTGCATGTGAACCTCTGGAAACTTCAGTGGGGTCATGCTGGAGATCCATCCCTGGAGCCAACAGGTAGAACTGGATGTCATGCCAAAAGACAGGTGGTGTCTGACAAGATGCTTTTGGCTGAAGTTTTAGCCAAAAAATCTCTGGAGATGGAGCCAATAAAGAGTTTCTTGGGTGTGGCCTCTAAACTGTGTGTAGGTTTGCCTGTGTAATGAGTAGGCACACAGCAGAGCTTGTGTCAGGAGCAAGGAATTCACAGTCTGGTGTCAAGAAGCAAGAAAGGAAGGAGAGAAGATTTTACTTTAGTTGGAGTTAGAAGTTTTTCAAACAACCACTCACTGTTTGTCAAGGTCTGCAGTTTCTTGGTAATGGAAAATGCCAAATCCATGGAAGAATGAATGACAAGCTGAGTTCTGTCAATTTATTGTCAGCGCTGGGTGTAGTACTGGCATTTCACTGTACATGAGGAAGGAAGATAATTGTGAAAATAGTCTTCCTAGAAGGGATTATGACCTGTTCAATAGGAGTACATGCTGGCAATATTGCTGATCTGATGTCTCCTGCAAAGTTGCTTGGACAAGTTAGCATCATGTAATGACTACTCTGGTAGGAAACTGCTGAGAGATCAGGAGTACCAGAGAAGGTTAGGTTCCTTTTCTAAAGGTCTCATCAAGTTCCTTTTCTCTGTGACTTTTTCTTTGTAATCTTACCTAAGCCTGAGGTTAGAGTCCTTGGGGAAGAAGCTGCAGACAGACCTTTGAATCAGCAAATGAGGTTCATAAATGCTCAAGTTAAGTGGGAGGAAATACTAAGTGGAGTTCTGAAAATTTTTGTTTGCTTGCCAAGTTCCTAGAGAGAGAATCTACAAGAATGTTTACATTCAGATGAATCAGTGAATCTGTTTAAATATTTAGGCTTAAATGGTCTTGGACTGCTAATGAAGCTTGGCTACCAGAATTAGTATTTATGTTCCTTAACTCAATCTTACATGTACTGCAGAAACACGAGTGTCTTACCCAAAGACCTATTGTGGCTGGACCAAAACAAGGGTTAAAGCTTCCAGTTTCCAAGACCTAAACTCAGACTGTCAGAGTATGCTGTCCAGATTCTTAATTGTACTTGGATTCCAGATAAGAGATTTGTGGAAGTTTAATATAAATATTTTTGTATCAAAAGGCTCTGCACATCCTCAAGAAATGGATGTTTACAATAATGATGTTTTCTCCTTTAGATTTGCACTTCAAAATTTTTGTTGGGAAATACAGCTAGTGAAAATTATAAGAAGTTTTAATGCGTGAGAAATTTCTTGCTTTTAACTTTCTAAAGTAAGTATTGCATTATTTTTAAATGTAGTAGCTGGCCATTTTAAAGTTAGGGGTTTAAGCAGTTCTGCACATATTATAAGATAGTGAAGTAGAAAAACAAACTGTCTATAAGTAGAAAAACAAACCCAGTAACTTGTCTGAAATAGCTAGGATATGTTTTTCTCCTGTACCTGATTTACTCAGATATACAGGTTTTTGTCTTTTCATTTTTGATGAAAATACTGTTTTTTCTTTGCTTGACTGCATTCACAATTGTTATTTTTCTGGAGGAAAAGTCGTCAAGTAGGCAAATATTAATCATTGCTAATATTTTAAAGGTATATGGACAAGAATGGTTCTTAAACAGGCTTAATTTTTTTCCTATCTTTACTTTTGGGACTCCCAGGTGAATATATATACTCTTAAATCAATTACAGGTTTATATAATGAACAACTTTGCAGATACAGATATGTGGCACTCAGTATGTACTTTTATTAGAAGGCATGAATTTGAATAAAAGAATAAATTGGCATCATTTGAGTCACCCCATGTACTCCTGTGGGGTTGCTCAGAAATAAGGTGTCTGTGTTTGCAGAGCAAACTGAAAATGGAGTTGCAGGGTCATTTTCTCATAGTTATATACAAGATAAAACATGTTCTAACTTTTGAGTTGGGAGGGCACGTAACTGACCTTTGTTATTAAAAAGTCAAGGCAAAACTGTCGGGAGTCTGCAAAGTAATGAAGTGAAACATTTTTTGTTAGTTAACTGAGGTGGTTAGATCCTAATGTATCTTTATATTAACAAATCAACTGCTTTTAAGTGAAATTATGCTTTTGTCTGAGCAGGTGCAATTGAAGTGAAATGCTGGAACCTGAAGAATCATGGGTATCAGTTTTGTATCAAATGGCTTGAGGGGGGAAATATGGAATTCTACATTTGTTCGAGCCAGAAAATTCAGTTAGTAATTATTCCCTTGGGATCTGAGTGTAGGCTAAAGATGGTCAAGAAGTGGGTAACATATATCAGCATTGCTAGGGAGAGCTGGAAATTGATGCTGCAAAATATTGGATAGCCTCAATAATCAGTTTCACAGTAGGGCTACTGGCATACTTGAAATTAAATGTTTCAGAGCAGTTCAGTAGTACAGGCAAAGGCCTTGATTAGAAGAGTTGTTTCTACTGTAAGTAGAGATAATGTACACAAAACTAACTGGTTGCATTCTTGTTTGAACAAGTATGCTGAAGAAAATAAGAAATTGCTTGGTCAAAGGCTGTGTGTGCTTATTCAGGGCTGTGCTCAGCTGCACAGGCAGAGCTGTCTGGTGCCATTTAGTCCTTGGCTGCTGCTCCAGCTTGGCACAGATGCGTGGATATCCCGTGGGTCCTGTGTCGTATCTGCCAGCACCGTTCGGTGTCAGGGGTCCCCAAGGTCATCTCAAATACCAGTGGTGCTGATGTGGAGGTGACTGGGCCAGCCCTTCAGTCTGTTCTAGTTGGAGGGGAATACAGCTTTGCTTCCAGTTGTTTCTGTTTGGTTGCATGTTTGAGCTGTAAGCTCAAAGTCATTGTGGACTTTCACACATGAGCTGAATTCTTCATTTAATGTCTCAAACTAGGTGTATGAAATACACTCTATGTGTGTGGATTTGTGGGTTTAGTAGAAGCTTAAGCTTAACAGCTGTGCATGTTCAGTATGGTCGAGCTGCAGCAGTTGTTCAGGTTTTTATGCATTTCAAGAAAATAATTTTTGTTTGTTTATTTAGTAGATTACACGTTGAATCATTAACATTTATCATACTTGAGTCATACTAATTTCATGAATTTTATGTAATTGGATTAGGTCTTATGGCATGAAGTCTTACCTAAGAGAGACGTGTTTAGTAGTAAATTAGGTAGTTTCATGCAGTTACATTTGATACTTGTTTTAATGTGGTATTAGTCTGAAAATTAACTCAGTAAAATGGTAACTTGTTTGTTGGATGTTGTTCTGCCTGCAGTCAGAATTTTATGGACATGTAATTTTATAGGAGAAGTAAACAGATTTTTAGCTACGTCTAAACCAATGTACCTCAAAGAAAATGATGTGGACAATTTCTATCATTGTTCAGTGAAAGAGGCTTGTACAGCTTCAGAGCTGCTTCTCATTTTTGTAGTTTTACTGAAAACAGAGTTGCAAGGCTTTATGTTAGGAAATAATTTTAGGATAGTATAGTTGTGCATATTTGTGGAAAAAATCTGATCTGAAAATCTGTTTCTATTGATTGTACAGCATAGAAGTTATACAGGTAATTTACAGGGCTGACAATATTTTCTGAAGCAGAATGAATTTTTAGCAGCTCTCAGTAAACCTGAGAAGACAAATATTTTTCTAACATTGGTTTCAGAATGGAACTGGAATAAGTACATTTGAAGGCTTAAGCCAGAAATTGGATTCTTTGAGCAGTGTGCTTTTTCTTTGCTGAAAGAAATGTCTTAAAGCATTATGTCAGGAAAGCTCTCAATTTATTTTTACTGCAATGAAAAGGCATTGGAGTATGGTGCTCACAAAACATCTTCCTTTCCAATCACCATCTGATGAGTTTTCCTACTTGTTTTAAAAAAATGTTTTGTCTAAAAATTAATATTTTAGGTAAGAATAGAGGAGAGCAGAGTCTGCCTAACCGATCATTGCACAGTTGTATGTAAAAGCAAAACTGAGAGAGCTTTGATTTCTTGTTTTCTCACCCCACAGAAGAAGATAGTTCTGGCTTAATATTAAGTGTGCATAGTTTCAGAAAGTACTGTTGCAGCAATATGATACAACGATTTTAACCACAGTTCTCTCTCTGCAGGGGACACAAGCACAAATCCATATGGAGGATGAACCTCCTCCTCAAGGAGTCAGTGCCAAGGTCAGAGTGTCGATTTGTACTGGGAATTCTGTACTGCTCTGCTCAAAAGGTTCCATTTTGCAGTAACTTAGTACATGCAAGTACTTTTCAATGTAGACAGAAAACAAAAGCCATAGGTGGAAGAAATTATACTAGCTCAAGAAATCTTGCTGAAGTCACCCACAAAATATTAGAAGAACAATATATTCTTATAACATCTGAGATTCATGTCTAAGTTTGCCTTTCATGACTTCGTGCAATATGAGGGAACTGATCACTTATGGGATATAAATATTGGTAGGCTAAGAGTTGAAGCTGGTTTTCATATTTTTGAAACATAATACGATGTAGAACTGTTGTGAGGGGAGAAAGTCTTGAAAAGTGTAAGAATATGACTTACTGAATTGAGTGTAACTAATAATTCCAGAGGCAGGATTTAGATTATGGGGGTTTTTTTTGTCTAATAAAGTTTTGGTTCTTCGGGGTTTTGTTTTGTTTTGTTTTGTTTTTTTTAAAGATTAATATCATAAGTATTTCCTTGGGTGCTTTATATAAGAGTAGTTGGGAATTTTTTCATTCAGTATATTATTTTAGTGTTAAGAAATGCTACAGTTTGGATGGTTTTTTTAACCTGTTAATTATGAGGGTAGGACACGAGTGCTTTGTAGAATGAGGTTACAGAAAAAACAACTTTTCTATATAAATGAATGAGTTCTGACCCACTGAACACTTGGAATTTAGAGCCCAGATTATAAAGAAACCAATATGTTATTCCAATAAAGGAATCTGTAAAACTGAAGGACATCCTGGCTGTCCCTTTGATTTTTAAGGCTTCTTCAGTCTTGAGCAAAAGTGGGATGCAGTTTTGTTGAGGCAGTTGGAAGAACAGTCTGTGATGCTTTCAGTATTTATTTTCATATCTTAAGAGGGCCTGAAATTCTCTGTAGAAGCAATGGTAACCTCTTGATATGAAAGAAATTATTCTGCAAGCAGCAGATGAACGGAGACTGATTCCATATGGATTCTGGTCCTTCGTCCCCCCTGCTATGTGTCACAGAGAACAGCGTCTGCTGGGGTTAGCTTGGACCTACTGCTCACTGACTTATTTCATAACAAAATGTCTGTTTGTCCAGCTGCCTGCTGCCAAGCTGATTGTGTCAGCAGAATCTTACTTCCCTTTCATTTGCACATTTGGCTCAAGTTGGTCAGTTATTTGCTGCAGGGAGATGGGGAAAGAACTGATGTGATCAAAACGGCAACTTTTTTTCCTGTGAAGATGGCCAATCCTTCTTTCCCCTCTTCTGAAGTATATAGTAAAGAAATGTGTGATTAGCTAGTATTTGTCTAAAGAATTTCTCAAAGATAAGTGTATTCTTGGGCAGAGTTCTTTTATGGTTTCTTATTTTAACAGCAATTTTAGCACCACGGAAAAATACAGAGATTTCAAATTTTGAATATACACTTTACACTTTATATTGAAATGCCATCTTACAGAATTCAATTGAATTCTGTAAGACAGCAGTTGTGTTGTATGAATATATTGAAAATACAACCTCACCATTTAACCTCTTAAATGGTACTTTTCTCCATTAATATAGATCCTTTATTTCTAAATCATGGTATATTTTATATGTTTATTTAATGTCTTATTGTTGTAGAATTAAAATACTGGTTTGTGGCTGAAAAAGGAGATGGTGGTGTTTGTCTAATATTTTACTATGCAAAGGCATGTATTTTTTCTGTGCAGGTATTTGATAGCATTTTTTATAATACCAGGCCTTGGACGCAACGCTGTTGTCAGCCCTGAAGATGCTGGATGTTGGGAAATGGCCAATTTTTTCTCTCTGTTCCCCAGAAGAGATCAAGTTAATTCGTCAAGCCTGTGTATTTGGCAGTGCTGGTAATGAAGTGTTGTATGCAACTGAAAATGATGAGGTAATTGTCCAAGAGTGTGTATGAACATGACATGTTTAATCAGTTATGGATCAAGTTATTCTGAAGGCCAGTAGTATAACAGTACACCTAGAGAAAGTTGCATGCAAAAGTGTCTGATTGTTTTGTTTGCTACTGAAACATTTTCAGTTTAAATGAAAGGCTTCTTGCCACAATCAGAGACTAAAGAGAAGATGGAGTTAGACATTTGTTGCAAGTGCATAGTGACAGGATGAGAAGCAGTAGACAAAAACTGCAAGATGGGAAGTTCTGATTCAGTACTGTTTAAAAATTGCCATAAGAGGGGTTAAATCCTGAAGCAGTTGTGAGATTTGTTTTCCTTGGACATGTTCAAGAACCTTTTGGACATGGCCTTGAGTCAACTGATCTGTTTAGATCTTTGTTGAACACTAGGGTGGACTAATTGACCTTTGGAGGAGGTTCTCTGTTGCAACCTAAGTTATGACTCTGTGATTCTTTTATAACAGGTTTTTGTGCTTGGCATGAACTGCAGTGGCTGCTTGGGAACAGGAGACATGCAAAGCACTATAGAACCAAGGAGGTTAGATTCCCTGTGTGGCAAAAAGATAGCCTGCCTGAGTTATGGAAGTGGCCCTCATGTTGTTCTTGCTACAGAAGGTAAAGTATTATCTGAATATTGCTTTTCCAGACAGTCCACTTAAATTCATCCAGCAGGTGTGGAAGGTCTGGGCTGGTAACATAAGAGAGAGAGTTGGGTATTCTGGGCTGCTAAGTCAAAAGTATTTTAAATGGCAAATATGACACGTCAGCCAGCTTGTTATTTTCAGAAGTTTCTCAAGCCCTACTTTGATCTTGTTACTACTTTTCTTTCCCTTCCCTGAAACTTCTGATTGCTCTTGAAATGCATTAGTGGCTACCTTATGTCCCTATGTTCTTGTGCCAACCCTATCCTTCAGCTAAAATGCATCTTTTCCCTCCAGTACCTACTTTTGGATGTGCTTTAAAGACCCATTAGGTTGCCTTCCAGCCTTCGTGCTTCCTGCACTGACACACTATTGTCCGCATTGTGGTAGTAGCTTTTATGTTTATAATTAAGTACATTACTCTTGAGGAAAAATTATTAATGTTGTGTTCCCAGAGAGGTTCTGTTAGAGCCTAATTGATGATATTCACGCTTATCTGTCTCAGTTAATGAGAGATAATGTTTTTCAGTATTCTAGATTACGACTAAACGTAGGTGAGGGGAATTGTGTTGTAAATGTGTTCTTTTACATTCATTGTGTTCTATCATTTTCTCCAGGCTTGATGATTTTTACTCATAACTCCATTTGCATTAACAGCTTTTCTTCAGCACAGCATTTTTTAGCTTACCTTTTAGAGGGCTGTTACATGTTGCACAATTCTTGTGTTAATTATTGTCATTGCCACTTTGCTGTATGTTTCTGTGCTGTATGTTTCACATGTTTACTGGAATTTGTATTCACATGTTGGTGAACTGAGGAAGAGGTTGTTCACTTTTAATAGGATAAAGTAATTAGATTTAACCAGTTATTATAGAGAAGTATTGGTTTAGTGTAGCATATTTTGCCTTTGTAGTTATGAGGGAACCCTTCTTAGGGAATATGCATATTGTAAGGGAATGAAAGCTTATTATTTGAATTTTCCAAAGTGGGAAACAGTGCCAGGGCATAGACAAGAAATTCTGATTGACCATCAGTAACAAAGAAATTGAAATGGGGACTCTGACTGTCATTTCTTTTTTTTTTCTCTTCTGTGTTACACCATCCCTTTTCTTGTATCAGTATGCTTTCCTTTGCTGTGATTATGGTGATTTGTGGTCAACACTGTTTGAGCCTGGTAGCATTGGTACATCCATGGGCTGAACAGTCATATATGTATTTATACACTTAAGTATGCATATTGTTACTGAATTTGACATTTTAGTTTGTAATTTTATGTTGCGTATGCATTGGAAAAGTAGAAATTTTTCAACCAGCTCTTTACATTTTTCTTGTAGAAGGAGAAGTGTATACATGGGGTCATAATGCTTATAGTCAGCTGGGCAATGGAACAACAAATCATGGTTTCATTCCCTGTCAAGTCTCTACTAACTTGGTGAACAAGAAGGTCATTGAGGTTGCCTGTGGCTCTCACCACTCCATGGTGTTAACCTCTGATGGAGAGGTGAGTATGGTGGGAATTACCTGTTTTCTCTTAATGAAGCCCACATATGTGAGAAACAGGAAAACACTCTGCACTTATAGCATTAGACCTTGCTTCCTGCAACCCTCACAGTGCTGATGTAACACAAATGTTTCAAAAAAGTTGAAACTTGTGAGGATGTAGCTGTTTTGAAGTGTGCGCAGAACGCTGATTTTGTGCCACATCTGCTTGTAATAACAAATTATGCAGCCAGTTCCTTCCTATGCTATGTTCTACTTTAAATGTATAATGACATTAAAGCTGATGTTAATGTAAATCACATTCGCTGTAAGGAATTTTACCTGTCAAAGTAAAAAGTTTCCTGGGATTTGCCTTGAGGTGCCATTTGTGCCACTTAGCTGTTCTAGTTTGGGTTCTGGAAAAGTGGATTCTTCCAGCATGAACTGCAGCCATCATGTTTCCTCTTACCTTCAAGTGGAGGAACATAAAAGAATGGAATAAATAAATACTTATAGTGGCATATTTTTGTTAGAAATAGTTCAGTTGTAAACCTATGTCTTCCTAGGTCTCTAAAACAATAAATCCACTTTCACATAAGAAAATGAATTTTTTTACTCATACAGCTTTTTTCTCTCTTGAATATGTACTTTGAACTGTATATTATAAAGCCATCTTTGATGACAATTCTTTTACAACAGGTATACACATGGGGTTATAATAACTCAGGCCAGGTTGGATCTGGTTCAACAGCAAATCAACCAATTCCTCGAAGAGTTACCAGCTGCCTACAAAATAAAATAGTCATTAATATAGCTTGTGGACAGATGTGCTCTATGGCTGTGGTAGAAAATGGAGAGGTAAGAAATTTCAAGTGAATATTTGGACTGAATTTTACTTCATGTAATAGCTTAGCATGTAGATAATTTCAAACCTGGTAAGGAGCTATTATTCAGAAGGGAAGTTTCTTTCCAGACTCCCTCGAGTCTAGCTGCTTATACTGTAGCGATTGACTACAGTAAAACATAATGTCACTGAAATTATCAGAGCTCAGTATTTTCCCTTTTTCTTATATTTGGCATAAAGCTGCCTACTCAAACTGTGGTGCATAGCTTCCATTTTATACTTGTTCTACTGTGTTTTCTGTTAGAAGATTTTGGAACGAGAAATCAGCTCTTTGAAAAAGGGAAATATTATGCTGGATTTACTCTGAGCTGGCAAGCAGCTGTATAAGTCACTGATTTTTCTGGTCTTCATATTAAAATACTGTAGTCCTACATAATCTAACTCCTAAAGAGCATGCTTGTAGAAGTTAAGAATTCTAGATGAGCACGTAGCTGTCACTTTAAAGAAAAACGTGTGTATATGTGTTTATATGGGTAGGTATACATGTGAATATGCTTGCATTTACCTAAAACAAAACAAAGAAAAAGGTGAATAGTAGCAAACAGCTAAAAGTGCCTGTCTCTGTTCCAAGGTCTATGTCTGGGGGTACAATGGGAATGGCCAGCTGGGGCTGGGCAGCAGCGGCAACCAGCCCACGCCGTGCCGGATCGCAGCCCTGCAGGGCATTCGTGTGCAGCGGGTACGTCTGGGCTGCTCCACCCCACACCCCCCAGGAACCTCTGCAGTGTCCTGTAGGCAGCATGTGCTGCCTCTGAAGGAGATGGGCCTTTGTTTAAAGTGACATCAGAATAAAAAACATGTGTCCTAAAATGGACCTCTGCCAACAGGGTGGGAAAATGTGACCCTGTGGAGTTCAGTGGGAATTTTGCCATTGACTTCAGTGAGGTCAGGATTTTACTTAAAGAGGACTAGATCATTAAAAATGTTTGTTTTGTTTTGTTCTTTTTTTCCTGTGAAAGCTAATAAAAAAAATTGCTGTCATGTTAGTAAATAACAGAGTCTTTCTAGGCTATTCCATTCTTCATTAACCCCTGCCTTTTTTTTTTCAGAAAAAAATACTGCAGTGTAGCATTTTGTCTGTCTTGCAGACTGAATTTTGTTTTAGAGCTGCACTCCAACCACAGTGACTTACTGGTGTTTGGAGTCTGAACAAATTGCCTCCCACTGCATTTGGCTAACATTTGGTATGATTCCAGAGTTAGCCTTGACCTTTGGAGATTATTGCACTTTACCAAGTAGCAGGGCTGCCACCAGTGTTACTAGCAAACTGATAACTTCTTTTGGCTAATAAGAAATACCTGAAGTGACTGCAGGACTGATACTGAAAGTTTTTAGTTGATTCATGCAAAATAGAGGATCCTGTCAGGAAAATTATACAAGCTGTTAGAAAACATGGGTTTTGTAACCTCGTGAAAATTTGCAAAAGCATTTTGAACTTTGGATCCTATTTATTGCATTTAGTCAGGAAAGCTATGGATTTTTAAAGTCTTTTAAAAGAAACCCATTTAATGATATAATTTTATATTCAGTGCCTAGGATGTAGACAGTAGCTTTGCTAGTAGCAACTGCTGTTGGATAGTAACATAATAAAGTGAGTATTATGTTGTCCTGTATTTGTTCTTCTATTTAGAGAGTGAATGCTCCAGCAAGATTGGCTTAGATTCTATTTCCATCCACTTCATTTGCTTGATATCGATTAATACTACATTGTAGATCTCCTCTTAGTAAATAATTTGATGGTTTCTTTCATTTAAAGTATGGATGTCAGTGGAGTATATGTGTTTATGGTGTGTCTTTGCAGATCATATAAAGATAGGTGAGCTAGTTGTGAACAGTGTAAATTGGTTTTTAGTAGCCGTCTGTGTCTACTAAGTTACATTAACTCCTGCAGAGCAAGACTGTTGCTGGTAGTGTTGCCACTGTGTATCTGTCTGTACCTGGGCATGTGCTGCATATGTGAAGTGGGTTTTTGGAACAGTCTGAGGTGAGGAGACAGCTCAGCAGGACCGAGGGGGATTCCCAGAGAAGTTATGAGTTGATACAGTTGTGTGCTGCCATCAAAATTGAGAGTTTTGTTTCCTCCCTCTCCTTCCTGGCTGATTGTTCTTGTTGCTTATCTTGTGTGGTTCTCAGACTGCACTGTGAGAGTTTTCTTCCAGTGATGTAAGTTTAGAGAATCACAGAATGGCCTGGGTTGAAAGGGACCCTAAAAACCATCCAGCTCCATCCCCTGCCATGGACAGGGACACCTTCCACTTGCTCAGAGCCCCAGTGAACCTGGCCTTGAACACTTCCAGGGATGAGGACTCATCTCAGCAGAGGGTCCTCTCAGCACGAGAGCTGGCACAGGGAGGGGGCAGTTTTGTCTGGCTGTCAGTCAGGGATGAGAGGATCAGACAGGGAGACCTTGGCTGTTTTTCCAGTGGTGAAGCTATTCATATTGGAGCAGTTGTCCATGGAGCAAGGTCAGTGCAAGACAGACAATCTTCACTTTTCTGCATATTGTTCAGATTTGTCATATAGCTTTCCTTCTGTCTCATTTCCAGCTATTCTTTTTGCTCTGCTCTTGAAATGATCTGTCAGGGTTTCTCATTGATAAATGTTTTTCCTCAAAGTCACCTCATCTACTTTCCTTCCATTTTTAATAAACTTACCTGTATTTTTAATTTTTACACTAGTATAGAATCAATGGCATTAACCTGTAGCATAAGATGCATCTGTCTGTATTAACTTACTATTACATAAAAATGAGATTTTCTTCTTTTTATTATTCCTTATAGGTTGCCTGTGGCTATGCACATACATTAGTGCTGACAGATGAAGGTCAGATATATGCCTGGGGAGCCAATTCATACGGCCAGTTAGGTACTGGGAATAAAAGTAACCAGTCTTACCCTACCACAGTTATTGTGGATAAGGACAGGTAATACTTACAGTCTTGCAATCAGACATTGGTTGACATACTCACAGAAGAACTACATAAAATTATGGTATTTTTAATCTCTTTTTTTTTTTTTTGGGAGAAGGAGCCTGTAGTTTTTTGCAGTGGTTCATCTGCTAAATTCAGTGAACAGAATTTTCACTGAAAGTGCTTGAATCTGTCCCATAACCATCCCTGTGAAAGAGAAATGGAATATTTTGAGCCTGAATATGTTTTTTTCTGCTTCGGCTCACACTGTACTTTGCAGGCCTTAATTGCAGTTTCCCATCAGTGATGTAGTTTCATTGCTTGAAATCAACAATAAAGGCTTTAATGTCTGTGACTATAAATTGTCTTTTAATATACTACTTTTGACAAGAAGTGTACTCAGAAAAAGTGAAGGGTGGACATCTGCAATTTGTGTTATTTCTGCTATTAAATCTGACTCATAACCCAGGAGAAATAGAGAGGGAATTCTTTCTTGGTATTGTTGCCTAAAAATTAAGCTTCGATTTTTGCAAGTTAAATGTTTTGCTCTAAGTCCCTGAGGGATAGTGGGGCAGTTATTTCTGTTGCTATTGTAAAGCCATGTGTGTATATGGTCAGAAATCTTGATTTTGGGCTCCTGTTGAGAATAAGACTGAAAGTGAGATGTCCCTCTTGACCCTGTGTCTGAGTACACCGTTGTGAGGAAGTGGCATCACAGCTCTGGTGATGAGACATGGCCTGATCTTGGCTATTTCTATGTGTGTTCTTGTGGTTTTGCTTCAAATGTTACAGATTTTTTTTTCCAGACACTTTAGCCACCGTTAAAATGTTACAATAATAATTTAACACAAGTTTTAGTGTTGCATGCTGCCTTTGCCTTTTGTTGGTCAGAATATGAATTCTTGGTGTCAGTGAAAATATTGCCTCACTAAAGCCTGCAAGATTTGTGCGTACAGCTTTAAACAAGTTGTTTCCCTGCCATTATCCCCAGGCAGCTGAGAACACCAGTAAACAAGCAGTAGTTCAGACTGCAAAACAGTGGATTGTGTAATGCTGTACACAGTGGGAGTTTTGAAGTCCTAAATCAACCTCTAATCAAAGGATTAGAGATGCAGCCTAGCTAAAAGACACTTAGAAACAGCTTTAAGTGCTGTTTGGTTCTAAATTTTAATTTTTAACTTGGAAGTCCTTTAAACATATGGACTATAATAATAATTATGAGTAAGAAGAAGTGTGTTTAACTTGTTGGTTTACAACTGTTACCAATAAGCAAACAGAAAAAAGATTTTCATTATCTTTCAATTATAAGCCCAAATGAATTTTTTTTAAATGCCTCCTTATTTCCTTCTTCATCTTCTCCAAGTATTTCTTCTCTACAGCTTACTACAGCCACTCACCTCACTGCCCAGCGCCACCAAGGACATTCAGGGACTTGAAACTCATCATGGCTTTGCTTGAGAGAGCTGAGGGGTCAGCAGAGCATGTGCTGCAGCAGATACAGAGCTCTGCTGCAGCACTGGTGCTTGCTCCCAAGATGCTTTTCCAAAGAGAAGCTTGGAGTGCACGCTGTGTGCAGAAACACTGCCAGCCCTTTTAATTTTGCTGTGTATGACCAGAAAGCGTTCTTGCTTACATGCATGCTCTAAAGTACATCTTGTGCTAGGGAAAGACAGGAGGCAGCCGGCTTTCTCACTGCATTTTCTTCCTAATGAGAGTGACTTGCTTTTTTCCTTTTGTTTGCTTGTAACTTCAGAGTTATCGAGATCGCCGCCTGCCACTCTGCGCACACGTCGGCGGCCAAGACGCAGAGTGGCCAGGTGTACATGTGGGGCCAGTGCCGGGGCCAGTCCGTGACCTTCCCCCACCTCACCCACTTTGCCTGCACCGACGACGTGTTCGCCTGCTTCGCCACCCCCGCTGTCATGTGGCGCCTGCTCTCCGTAGGTGAGCTGAAACGTTTTTTGTTCTGACACCTTCTAAACAGAATCATTAGTTCATAAAACAGTTGCATGTGTTTGAAGCCTAAACATCGTTTCTCACACAAATTTACACCGGGAAGCGCAGTCATCATGAGATGGTATGGATGTGTAAGTGGTAATATGGAACTGTAAATAATTGCTAAAGCCTTTTCTCAGGGCTAAAAAATTGTCTGTTTTATTGATGTGGCTTATTTCTGTGGGGAACTGCCTCAGGTTTGGGGAGGGTTTCTTTTGTGTAGCCTCTGTATATGACTGTCCAGTGGCTCTGGGTGGAAAAGCTGAGTTTGAATTTGGAGATTTGAGTTTAGGAGCTCTGAAGCTTTCTTTCATGCCATTAAGTAGACTACTAAGAATTGAGGGATCCAAATTCCCATGTTCTGAATTGGGCACAAGCACTCAGTCTCATCACAAGTGATCATGACCTGGTCTTGTGAAGAGATGAGTTGCTGGATCTCACATGTTTGACTAGCACTGAGATCTGTCTTGCTGGCCTTGACTAGAAAGAGTTAAGTACACAGCATTGGCTACCAGAGAGCTCATTCTTTAGCTACAATTTAATCCCATAATGGTTTCTAATAGAGTTGCTGGGGTGTTGTTGGGTTTTTTGTTTTGTTTGTTGGGGGGTTTTTTGTAGTGGTTTGTTTTTGTTTTTTGGGTTTTTGTTTGTTTGTTTGTTCTGGCTTGTTCTGGGTTTGGGGGTTTTGTTTGTTGTTGTTCTTGGGGGTTTTGTGTATTTGTTTGTGTGGTTTTTTGTGGGGGTTTGGGGTTTTTTGATCTTGACTTCTTGGTCCCTTTGGAAATAGTGCTACAGCACTGTAGCAACATTGTACCAAAGCATAAGGTGAAGCCTTACAGGAGGAAAAGGTTACTTTACTTTTAAACAAAACAAGTTTCAGATGCACTTTCAAAGCCACTTTTTCATATGTGCCAAGTAGTCTCTGCAGCATCCTGGCACTACTCAGGAGCTCTGAGCAGGGCTCCTTGTGGTGACAGGAAAAGGGATGCTGGCTATATCAGGCCCTTGTCATGTCTCCTGGGTTGTTTTTAGTTAGGTGACTCTGTGCTGGTGCCAGTTGTGCCTTTTTGCACACTCCAGGAGCTGAGGGTGACTGACTCACTGCTGTTTGTCATCTGATGTATGCATGGTGAGAATCCTCTGGCAGCTGTGTCCTGAGATCTTACATCTGCTGACCTATGTGCCATGGACATGTGCCACACTTACAGCCCTTCTCTGTCCTTTTTATTCTGGTACTTCCACACCCAGGCATTCCCATTCTCTCCATGTTTGTGGCAGTTCTAACATTTCTAACACAATTCTTAGCACTGGCTGCTAAGGAGTTTTCTTGGCTTTGTGCCTTGTCAGTGGGAACTGCCTCTTAATTTCCTTCCTCAGGTTCCTCCTTCACTGCTGTAAAAAATAAAAGCATCTGGTTTCCCTCTAAGAGTTTCAAAGTTGAACCCCACTATATTCAGTTTTCCTCTGATGGCTGTAGCAGTCTTGGTGGACATCTGGATTGCCAGTTAACTTTGAAGAAGAGTTTCAGCTTTGCATTAGTTGCTAAAATGCTTACTTGTTTAGCTAGCCGAGGTCTGAATAAATAAACTGCACATTGTACAAAATGAGAACTAACAAAGTATTTTACAGCATAATTTTTCTAGAAATATCTTTTTTATCATCACTATATTGTATTTCTTTCCCCCATCCGTTTTGCCTGTACCTACCCAAATTGTGTATACCTGACATTCTCTAAATGAAATGCAAAATGACAGTGCTAAACAAAGTGTAACAGTGTCAAAGTGTGTGTTAAGCTTTTTTAGAGCTTGTGGAGAAGGTCTTTCCATTTCCAGCAAAATACTATTATAATTTCTAGCTTGATGGGTTACAGGACCTAGCATTTATGTAATTTTCTGTAGAGAACAACTAATTACTGACCCACAAGATCTGTGTAAACCCATAATGTGTATTCATATGGTAAGAAGACAAAATGTTGTCACAGTTAAGACTGAGATTTGGGAGTGGAGTGTAGTAGTATTAAAGAAGATGGTTCTCTGAGGCTATGTGGTGGAGATTTGGATCAGTTCAGGAGGTAAAAGTTTTGTATGCAGATAATGGATGACTTTTCAAAGCTGTTTGGCAACTTCATAATGCAAATATCATGTGCACTGTGGGATATACAGACATATGACACAAACAGGAATATGCAGACCTTGACACATTATGCTTCTAACACCATGAAGTGTAGGGAAAGCTATTCTTTTAGAATAAACTTGTAAGTGTTGTTATTTACTTTCAGGGACATTGCACTGGGCAGTTTCAATGCCAACCAATATGTTGTTTCTGTAATAGATTCATTTTTGCTGTAATATAATGTCTCCTTATGGGAGCATTTCAGAAAATTATTATTGTTATTTTATTGATCTTTTGAGGATATTATTATAACTAACAGTTTTAATTTGATATAATTTAATCACTAATTGTTGATAGCATTTTCTATGGAGCAGTAAACTTCTGAGTAAATTTCATATGGAGCAGTAAACTTCTGAGACTGTTAACTTTTTTTTCTTTTCCTGGCCTTATATAGATGAGTTAGAGGAGTTGGATTCACAGGTTTTTTAATAGAGATATTTGCTTGGAGCAGGAAACTAAAACGACTGAAGAAAGCTGTCCTGTCTTTGCTTTTCTGGTCCACACAGAACACATAGGCTGCTGGGGTATTTTACTAGCCTTAAGGAGATGTATTTATTAAGAGTGTTAATTGCTGACAGAAACCCAGAATGTTGTAGATGGAGGTATTTGTATTCCTTACTACTTTGTATGTCCCCTGTTTATTCTAGAGCCTGATGACCATCTAACAGTAGCCCAGTCACTGAAGAAGGAATTTGACAACCCTGAAACTGCAGACCTGAAGTTCCTAGTGGATGGAAAATACATTAATGTTCATAAAGTTCTTCTTAAAATTAGGTAAGAAACAAACAGTATGAATTGTATAAACTAAACTGTGTAGTGTAGTCCGCTGTGCTGAGTTATCATTGCAAAAAATTCTTGACTCATTCTTACAAATTCCCTTTCCCCTGAGTCAGGGACTCATCTGCTGTTCTTCACTTTTACTCTCTTTGTAATTATCAAACATGTTGCTCTGTTACCTGCCTTTCCATCACTTCCCTCCATCTGACATTTATCCTCCTTTGTGCTCCTAAATGGCCTTGACCTTGATTTCCAGTAACCTTTTTCTGCCAAGGAAAAGGCTCACTTCCTTCTGCTGTCTTCTCAGTAGTTAGTCAGGTTTTTTTCCTCCTTTATATGCTTGGCTTCCTCCACCAGAATGATTTGAGGGGGATATGTTAATTCTTGGCACTCTCTCCTTTCACAAGACCCTTCAGTTGTTTCAGCAACTTCTGTAGTGCTATCCAGATGATCTTTTTTTCCCCTTTTATGACAGATTTCTTGTTCTACATGTTTTAAACATGCTTACCAGTGAGTTTGACTTTTAAGCTGGCTTCTTTTTTTCCTGTTTTTATAAGTTTTTGCTAGTTAAGACCACTTTGCGGTGAGATTTTACGTAAGCAGATCTACAGAATGGTCTCATTGTTATTAACATGCAGAGAGATTAATTTGTCACTGCTGTTGTGGTTTCTCCTGTGATATTCTAGAGACACTGCTTTAGATTTCTTCTGCCTTGCCAACTGCTTCTGCTTCATCCTCCTCATTGTTACAATATTTTCTTTCTCTTTGCTATTTTTTTTTCTAAAAATGCTTGGTTATCTCACTCAGTTTATCACCACCTTCATCTTCCTACTTTTGCTTCTGAGTCCTGTTAGTGATTTCTTGTATATTACTGTGTAAAATTAAAATTCCCTATTTATTCTTGCCTGTCCTCGTTTTGTTGTTTGGTTTTGTTTTTTTCTTCTGCTCTCCTCTTACTACTCTGATTACCTGTATTACTTTTGTCTTTCCTTTACTGGTTTCATTGCTTGTACATTACACTTGTGCCTACAGTCCACCCTCTTCATTTGGAATGGCATTGTTCTCCATCAGATACCACCAAATCTTGTGTATGCCCAAAATGTTCCTGAGGTTCATTTTCCTGATAATCAGACTATATGTAGCTTTCCCTTATTTCCTTTTTCTTGCTCTACTTTTCTCATATTATATGGCATTCTGTGAAGGAAATACATCTAATTCTAAAATGGTTTTATTTATATGGTGTTACCAAAATACTTTGAAGGAATAATAAAGACACAGTCTGTAAAATTACTGTTTTCTTTACTGTCATGGTGCAACTGGATCAAAGTATTTAAAAAGGTGTTTTGCAACATTTGGCTGGGAGCACGTCATGAAAGCAGTGCTGGTAAAAGTTCCTTTTCATTTTTGGGTCATTGCTTTACTGCTTTACTGCTCACGAGGACTTCTTTCCGTCTGGTTCCATTCCTGTTCTTGAACTGGATCCCACTGTTGGTGGTTTCTGGCTGGCAGTGCTGGAGAAGTGCCAGGAACACCCAGCTCAGTGGGAGCAGCCCAAGGCCAGCACTGCCTGCAGGAGCAGAGACGTCCCAGAGCGCGGGTGGGATTTGCCAGCTCCGCTTTCAGCCGCCAGAGCCGCGTGTCTGGGCTGTGTCTGCTGAGGGGTAGGGACAGGGAGAGACACACTCCAAAACATGAGTCACTCCAAGCTGCTTTGCAGACTGCAGGATGTGTTCTAACCAATTTTTATTGTCATTTACTTGCTAGTTTTTCAGGGCTCAGTGCGTACCACCTTCTCTCTGACTTTTCTGTGGTGCCTTTGGGGCACAGCCATTCCCAGGGTCTGATCCATGCTGGATGGATAGCATGGTCACCACTACTCAATATGGGGCTCTGGGATGCAAAACAATGAGGTTTTGTCTGCTTCTTCCAATGCCAGAACGCGCTAAAAGATGTGGCAGAAGCTAGATAATTAATCTTATTTCTCTATGAATTTGACAAGAGGTTCCATTATTTTATTAAAAGCCCCAAAATACTAAGATAAAAAAAATTCTTTCAATAACCAGTAAAATGTGAAGAACTTAAGTCATTAGTTAAATAATTATTTTTCATTTGGATTTAAGTGATAATGTCTTTAAGTTGTAGTTTTGTCTCAGAGACCTTAAAAGGAAACCATCCTACTTTTTACAGGAAAAGTTTGGGTAAAAGAAGAGAAAATTCAGATGTGGGAGAGTTACAAATTAGTATAATGCAAAGAAGTATGATTAAATTGTGGTTGTTAAAGGACAAGTTATCAGAAGTGGAGATGTTAATTTTTATCAACAAAAATGTTGAAAACAGTGTGCATATTAGGATGTTTTTTAGGAAACCATAAGTTACAGTGCATTGTAAATTACTGTGAACTGGAAGTTGCAGATTACAGCTGCCAAAGGCAGTGCTTTGTCCTTGTTTGTATCTGTCACTTGTAAGAAAAAGGTGATGAAAGATCTGAGTGAGAGTGTCTTCACTTTCAGTAATTTAATCCTTGACTCTAATGATTAATGCTAAATTGTGTATGGACTCTGACACTGGAATAAAGAATATCTAAAATTATTAATAATTTCCCTCTTCACTAGGAAATGCTGGAGAAATCAGCGTCAAATCTCAGAAATGTCTAAGTTAATTGTAAACTTTATGTGCTGTGAGACAGGTAATAAAGTTAATTGTTAATGCATAATGTATTTAAGAAAATGACATCAAAACCAGATGGATAATCCGTGGAGATACCGTAAGTAGAAATGGAGCCTGCCATAAAATTATAACTACAGAAATAAAATTCTGAAATATATATATATATATATCAGGCGTATAAGTCTTAAAGAAATGAACATGTTCAAAGCAAGAAATCATGTAGCTAGAGGTTCTGCTTGTGTATTTAGTCTGGTAGGACTGATCCATTTTTTTTACCAACTTCTTGCTGCAGCTCATCTTTCAAGCTGAACTCTTTGCAGTGTACAACCTTTGTTCATGTTTTGTAGGTGTGAACATTTTCGCTCCATACTCAATAATGATGATGAGATTATAGAAATGAGTGAATTTTCTTATCCTGTTTACCGAGCCTTCCTGGAATATCTGTATACAGACAACATTAGGCTCCCTCCTGAAGATGCAATAGGTATTTGCCATAGATGGAAATTACTCCAGATTATTTTTTTAAAGTTCAATGTATGTGTCATTACAGAGTAAGAAAAGCAGGGCTTGTTGATTTTAGTTTCTTTGGCACTTAAATCGTGAGTTTGGCAGGTGTCAGGAAGAAAAGATGCAGTAGCAGGAAACATGCCCAAGGAGAATGAGTGGTGGGAATGCAATGAGATCAAAGGGGAAAAGTTTTCAGAAAGAATTCATTGTTGCTCTTATTAATAACTTTATTTTATTTAGAAAAGCATTAATGCCGTCCTGAAAGTTTACTTGTTTGAATAGCTGTAGTGATTTTTGATCCTGAATGAAAAGGGGGCTCTTCCCTGCATGAATGTAAGAAGATGTAACTCAGTAGTTGATATCCAGAATAAGAACAGAACACTTGCATAGTAATAAAATGGTTCCTTTTTTGGTAGGTGTGTAGGGAACCTTAAAAAATGCACACATCATCTAGAGGAAAAAAAAAACAGAGCAAGTCTTTGATTAATTCAGCCTAAACCAAGAGGGTGATTGATTAATTTGAAAAGACACTAATATATTTTGCACCAGAATAGTTACAGCTGCATAAATTTTCACAGGGCTGCTAGATTTGGCAACACTGTATAGAGAAAACAGACTGAAAAAGCTTTGCCAGCAAACGATCAAACAAGGCATTTGTGAAGAGAATGCCATTGCTCTTCTTTCTGCCGCTGTCAAGTACGAAGCTCAGGTAAGAACTTCTCTTCAGGTAAGCAGTTGTTTTCTGAGAAATGAAGCTGCCTAATGTAAACATGACTGTTTTTAACTGATGAGGCATGATTACTGTAATTTCCCTTTCTGGCTTAACAAATGTTTTTTTTCCCCTCTTTTAAGCTGTTAAATAAAAATTTTAAAAGCCCCAGTTTAGTGTTTTCTTCCTGCCCTTTTGGCTTGCCCCTGTGAGTCAGGGTTGTTAATCTGCTTCCTTGTCATGTGGCATGGCAGGGCATGGCATGCAAATTTCTCACTGCCATTTACATCTCTGCCTTTGGATTTTGCCCTTTCACTTCCTGAGTTCTCCACCTTATCATTCTGTCTGCCGGTGTCTGGTACAATCATTCTGGTGCTGACTTTTACAGGCAGTTGGAGAATTTATCTGTAAAGTCCCTGCATATTTACACTTGTGATTTTATTTAAAAATCCACTTTTGCAGTACTATTTACAATGAATTATGCTGACATCCAACGAGTTACCTATTGTTAATACTCCCCCCATATCCTGTCACCTGGTCTGCCCTTGGATCTGGAATGAGTCACTAGCACTCAACCTGTTATCCATGCTTTTTTTGATAAACAAATACTTTCAAAGATATTTTCCTTTTCTCATCTTCCTGGTGCTGTGATGATTGTGGAAATAACTGTGTGGTGGGTTTTATTATTCAGAAAGTCTGCTTATGTATTTTAGATGTAGGGGACATTGTTATAAATAACTTTTATGTATGGGAGGCAAGTAGAAGAGACTGAAACAAACACTGAATTAAATGTGTTGCAGTAGTCAGTGCTGTATGGAGACAGCAAACTACATGAGATGAATTTGTGTAGGAGTTGCAGAGAGGAGGCTGGAAGCCAGTGAGTTTTGTGCATTGAAAGAGGGGATAACAAGAAATCAGTAGGTAGTAAGAGTGCCAGCTGCCACTTACAAGGCATTTGTAACCCAGGTATCAGAAACAGAGGGCATGGATGGCTGGTTCAAAAAGAACTTGTGCTTTCAGTGTGCTCTGCTGCTACGAGCCCAGCATAGCAGGGAAAGCTCTGCAGAAAGGCATGACCCATTGGTTTGGCTCTCTTAACAGCAGATTTTTCATTAAAATTTTATTCTTTAGTTTTTCTTCTTACAAGCTTTCCAAGATTTTTGAACATCTTCAAAGCAGAAGTATTTTTGGTTGGTCTGCATCTGGTGAAGTAGTTAAAGAGCAGTTAAAGTTATGTTTAGGTGTGTTGTGAAGTAGTAAAACTAGCCTGGACAAAGTACCAGAGTTCATAATGCCTGAGACACAATAAAAGGGATTGGCTGGTAACTAAATACATGCAATCCTCCTCTTCCTTCTATGATTCAGTGTTTTGCTCTCTTAAAACATGTAACAGTTTACCACAGTTGTCAGATGATTAACTGGTTCACTTGCCCTGGCTGCAGCATGTGCCAAACTCAGGAGTGTATTGTTGTCCTCGTCCCTACACCCACAGCTCAGAAAGGCATGGAAGTGCAGCAAAGATTTCTTTATCAAAGACATGGGGATAACCTCTGTCTAAGGAATTCTGGAATAAACCAGAATCCTCTAGTGTACTACATTAATATAGTAACTCCTGGTTTGAGAACCATGTGCAGTGTGTCAGGACTTCAGTAGAAAACTGCCAAATGAAGGATTATGAAGGAGGCCTCATGCTTTGGAAGTTAGAAAAGATAGAATTCAATTTTTTTGTCATTAAATGGGAACACTGCAAGTGAAAGATTACAGTGGTGTGTGACATAGCATTCATTGCAAATTAAATGAAGACTGACTTGACTACTGTATGCATCTGTTAGGATTTAAGATGTATGAAAATAATAATAATAATAATAATAAATAACGATGTTTTTTCCTCAGAAAATACAAAGAGTTTCTACTACAAGTTATTTTAAGATATATTTCTCATATACACTGTAGCAAAGTTTAGACTAATCATCTTCTATAAAACAGAATAAAAAAAAGACAGTATTTTTTGAAACTGCAAAATGAGTGACCAGCATTCTCTATAATCTATGGTTCTCTTCATACCATCATCAGAAAATTTAGCTGCTGATCATTTTAGCTAGCATAAAAATTCACACATTTATTGTAAAGCAGCTCAGGTTCTAACAGTACTATTTCAGAAGTCTGCTGGACACTGTCTTTGACTGTGTACATTTTTAATTTCCTCTGGTTTTTTGCTTCTTCTATTCTCACTCCTTTTCTACTTTCCCAGTAGTTTTTGATGAGAGATACTTGCTATACCATATTTCTTCTTTGGAGATATTTTGTGCTTCAGTTTATGCTTTAGTTACATCTTGAAACATGGAATTTAAGGACAAGTTTTCAAAAGGAAATACACAGGTAGTCTGCTGAGTATCTTTCTACTATAATCCCAGGGCTGCAATGTTTGTGTAGTTAACATAGAATCAAATTGCATGAGTTACTCTTTTTGCTGTAACCCTTGAAGAGTTTTATAGTTTATGGATCAATTCTGACTCCTTGCTGCTGGCTCCAGCTCTGGCTGCAGAACGTTATTAATTTTTCTTCACAGCAAGTTGTTGCATAAGTCCCAACTAAAGGAGACTGAGCCAGTGCATGGAGAGAAGGATTGCCACTGTTGTGAAGAGTGTGAGTGGGAAGAATTTGCAGAGTGCAATCCTGGTTTTCTGGCTTGATGACTTGTACCCATCCTGTGCTGAACAGCTGAGCATCTTCTTACAGCGAGACCAGGACAAGGCAGAACCTTTTGTGCTATCTGGGAATCCCATTAGGCAGAGAGATACAATTTCTAGGTTTGCCATGAAAGACACACATATCCTAACATGCAGTTTGTGTTCAGCAAGCATCATCACCTTTTTCATCATATTTGGCTTTTATTTCCAGCACAACTAGCATATCTGCCGTTTTTGACAGAACTGCTACTGAATGCTGTGCAGGGAGACAAGAAAGGAATTATTGATGCTTTAGTAGTTCTGTTTGGGGCAATTTGATGGTTTCACCTGTTGCTAACTTTTCTAAGGAATGAGTAGTAAATTCTAGTAAATGTGTTGGAGTTCTAGAGTAGATTTAGGTGGCTACTCCTGTTTTCTCGAAGTGGGTGTATTGAGTAGTTTGTATGAACAAATTTCATCCTATCATTTGTGATCTCATCAAAAGGGTTGAAAAGGGACTGATAATGGGAATCTGGTATATTCTCTGCTAATTAAATGACAGATTTGAAACAAAATAATAATGTTAATAATTTTTTTCAGTCATTCATATTACAAATTACTCAAATTTGTTCCTAGGACTTGGAAGAATTTTGCTTCAGATTTTGCATAAACCATTTGACTGTTGTTACACAAACTCAAGGCTTTGCAGACATGGACCATGACCTCCTGAAAAACTTCATTAGCAAAGCCAGCAGAGTGGGAGCGTTCCGAAATTGAGGTCTGACTACTACCAAGCTGAAGAGCACATCCTCTTCCCTTCTGGAAATACTTTTCCTTTGGAGAACTTCTCCGTGGTCAGAATGTGCAGTGGTTTGGAAGGAAAGTCTCGGTGTCCATCAGCTTAGGGGGTGTGTAGAAGTCCACTAACATATAGGCTTTGTTGTAAGGATGGCTACAGTGTAGATGTGTGGTGACTGTTCATTGCCAACAGCCAGAATTTAACACAAAATTCTAATGTAGTAACTACCCTTTCCCACTCAAAGTCAAGCAATCTAAGCTTGTCATTATCTAGTCTGTCTAATTTTTTTTTTTTTTTTAAACAGTCTGTGTTTGGATTTTATGGGACAGTGACCTGTTTGCTGCTAAAACTTTCATAGTGTACTTTTGTCTCAAAACTCAGTTAATAGGCCATAGTGGGCTTCTTTTTAGAATCCAGTGAAGATACAAACTTGTTTTTCTGGACATATGATAAAATACCATAAGTTCTTTAGGATGGGAGGCTTTCTGATTTGTTGGAGGGTATGGCTCACTTGTTGTTTATTTGGAGTTAATTTATGAGGAGCTTCACAGGATAGTACAGTTTTGAGTTCCAGCAATTGTCTCATTGTTTATCCAGAACAAAAAGGATCTCCCTTTCCATTATACCAGGCATGTCCCTGGCACCCCAATGGATGCACACACCAAGTTTGTCTGGATGTGAATTGTCATGCTGTGAGTTTTATTACTAAGAAAACCACCTAGTTACAAACCCAAACAAGATTTTAAGAAAAGGAAGTACTGCTTGAGGCTTAGTTGATCAGATAGATGAACTTCAGAAAAGTGGAGAAAAAGATGATTTTGAAGTGGTAACTTCAAATTAATTAAATTGTAAGAGTGAACTGACACTATATTCCAAATGGTAATGAAGGTATCTTGTCCAAATATGGCATTTCAGATTCTCCTGTGGTCAGAGCTGTGAGGTGACCACTCCACTTTCCTTTCAGGGCTGCTCAGGAGAGAGGAGATGCCCTCTGGACACGCCTCTCTCCCAGCACTGATCATCGGTGGCTAAGGTAGATTAGATGCTTCATTCCTAACTGGCTGAAGTGAATTAAGGTGAAAACCCCACCCAGTGCTGCACGGAGGGAGGTTTGCCCCATTACAGATGTGGGGCTCATGGAGCATTTACTTGAATTTTTTAACAGGTAACTGTGAATTAACCCTGAGAATTTAAGATTTTGACTGAGTGAAGTGATTTGAAGTGCCTTTTGCAGTATTTTACAAATGGGGAAGACAAAAAGCTGGATGAGCAGGCTCAGTACACTAATATAAGTAGTCATGCAACCTTCCTGCAGGTCCCTGCTGTACCACAGCATCATGACCTTTTCTAATCCTCAAATGTGGTTTCTAAGAACTTAGTTCCCTTAAATCATCACATCTTCACGTCTAAGGTGGAAATAGCTGTTCTTTACTATATTGGAGGCTCAGTTCTCAAACAATCCTGTTCTTTGAGGAAGACTAGGAGGAAAAAGAGCAGCACATACTCAGAAGAGGAGTAGTGAGTAGTACCCTCTTCACCCCAGGCCCTGTGGGTGCGAGTGGAAAGGTGAAGCACACAGGTAGCAGAATTTACTTAGGAAGAAGATGAGCAAGTATTTTAGAAAATGCTGTGGTAACTATTTACTTGTGTTTGAGACATTTGCCTCAGACCCTCACTAGAAATATATGGGATCATCTACTGCTAACAAGCACGTTCTGCCACCCCCTCAGTGATGAGTACCAGCGTTAAGTCTGTCCTTAGCAGCTGTGTCAGTATTTTGTATTCAAATAGAAGTGCTCAGAACCTTTCCCATACATAATGCAGGTTCATCAAAAACACAGCTTTGCTGGGGGAGGAGATCAGTTTTGTTAAGTTTGCGTTGAGGAGCACTTGACACCAGCACACAGACAGGTTACTGCAGACAGTGAAAGTGTCACAGTAGGGCACAACTTTACTGCCAGCCCTGGGTGCTCTAGCCCAGCACTGACCACACCAAAGCATGGACAGAGGGGATTCCATGTAAGCCAAGGCTGCAGATCCTTGGGTAAGCCTGAGATGCCAGATTCACCTGCCAGCATTTCCTTAAGGGTAGCAGTACACAGAAGGAGGGCATACAAACACATCCCAGCCTTGGGGCAGCAGCTGGCACCAGCCCCTGCCCCACCCACTCCGATGGCATCACACTGGCACACATCCACTCTCACTGGGAAATGGAACCAGCTGGGCACCTCCACCCCTGGTACTGGCTTGTCAGAGGTCACTCCAGCTTTCCTAAGGTGTGGATTATGGAAGGTTTCTGTTGTTTTACTCAGAAGAATCAAATAAAAAACTGTAACTGTGAAATAATGGGAGGCTTTTGACTCAACATCTGATCAGAAACTTTCTCTGGCTCTCTGGGGATACTACTGCATGGAATGATAGCATTGGAGAGGGACACCACTCTCCTCCATTAGTCCAAGTTCATAACAAAGTAGTTTTGAACAGAGATTGTGGCTGAAATGGCATGCTGCTTGGAACAAGACATTTTTGGCTTAATAGAACCAAGTGTCATTTTTTTTCCAATTTACTTCCTTCCTGCTCATTATTTGCAAACAACCATACACATTAAAGCCTGTTTGCAATTTCAGAATAACTGACAAAGCCTGCAATTTTGAGAAAAAGCATCTCTGGACTGAATGAGGGTGATTCTAAAGAACCAGTGTGTCAGCATTGGCTTTTTTTCCTGTATCATCTGACCTGGATGTGATAGTGTTACATTCATAGAAACATTCATTTTTAAAATGTTTTAATTTTCATTGCATGTGTTCAAAAAAGACCCACCCTTACTGGTTTAGGTGGTTAAATGTGGGTGCATGGATGTAACTATGTGCTAGAAACCCAACCATGGGACATGTCATTAGAAATTAGGGATGCATTTTACTGTTGTGAAAGAGTCTGCAACAACCTTGTGTTTGTGGATCTTGAAGGTTAAATACTTAATAAAGCATTGTTCTGTTTTAGGATACCACAGAAAAAAAGGTATTTATTAAAAAGCAGGAATTTGGTCAAGCAGAAAGTCTGTCTGGGGTTTAAATGAAGAGCAATGTTCCACTTCCCAGAAAGGAGTCTGGAAAGGAAAAGAAATTACATGGGTAGGGTCATCTGAAGGTTCTCCTAAGTTACTGAAGCTAAAAGCCAGCACTGCCTTGTCCTCTGGTACCCACCTGTAGAGGTTTGTTACAATGCTTGGTAACTATGTAAACTGCTGTTTTTATATGACCAGAATACTTTCCATGGGCTTTCCTTGTAAAACAAAGCATTTATTTGCCCCAAAGAGGCAAGGTTCATTGATCACCACCCAACGATGTAGAAAGTTTAGAGCCGGAACATAAATGGTTTTTTTGTTTCTATAAAAACTTACTTGGCTTAACAGACCATTAATAAAAATGCCATAATATTTAAAACAGTTTGCGTGGGATTTTTTTCCTTTCTTTTCAGTAAAAAGAAGAAAGTTTCATCCTTGTTGAATGAATTGACTGTGTGTGGGGAAAAAAAAAAAAAGTAAGCCAGATAATATTTCACAGATCTAGCTTGAAGGCTGTTCTTTAGGAAATCACTGTCACCAGATAACACATTTGTAAGCTGAAGAATTTCTTCAAGTGTATTTCCACCTTTCAAAGAAATCAATGCCCTGGTGACTTAATAAACTGTGATTAATAAAATGGTCCTCACAACACCAATCATTATTTCTTAAGTAAATGTATATTATGACCAGCTTGTTACATTTTAAAATACTTCAGCTTGTACTGTACCCTGGTATCACACAGCCATAATCTTCTCCAGCTGCTTCACGTCTTCCTGCAGCCACTCCTGTGCCTGAAAATGTGCACTGACACATTGCCTGTGGCTGTTCTGGTACCTGTGAAGAATTTGCTGTTTAGTACAGCCCCTCTGCACGAGCACTGCCTCACCACAAAATTGTTCACTTGCAAGTCCAAAGGCAGGGACGGAGAAATAAGCTCCTATGACATAAAAGAACAAAGAGCATTGGGAATCAGTGGACAGCAGGAAGAGATTAAGGTATAAAACATCTAATGAGGAGGCTGGGAGTCAGCTCATCCACATCCAGATGGGTACACAGCCAAGCTGATAGATTCAGTTCCCTTGAGCACCAATGGACAGAAACAGGCCTTGCAAGGCTGCAATTCACCTGACCTCATCTTACACCCAGGGCTTCAGCCTTCTACAGAAATTGATGCTCGGTGTTAAGCACCTAAAATGGCCATCACATTCTGTGCCCAGCTTCTGCTGTGATTCCAAATTTTCTTTTTTCCTGGAACAGTTTCAATATTCCAGGCCATTTTTAGTACAGCAAGGTCTCACTCTAAGAAAAGTGCTGTCAAACACAGTAAGATTTCCATTTCTAATAAAAAGCCATTAGTTTCAATACATATTCATTTGGATAGGTACCATATGAAATCACCTAATATAAGAAAATCACTGACTATAAATCCTTTAAAAGCTATTTTTATTTATCTTGAAAGGCGAGAAACTGATTAGTTGTATAAAATAATATTGTACATTTGATGTAAAGCCTTCAGTCTGTTTGAACAAAAAAACACATTGTCACAGTAAAGAAAGAATGAATCTGTTTAGATACTGGACTCTGTATCATCCCTCTAGCCAAAGGACTGCTGTAACAGAGCTTACAGTCAGTGCACCCCAAGGTTAACATATATCCTGTCTGTAGAACTGCAAAAAGTGAGAAAATAAACATAAGATACTCTGGAAAGTTCTGTACATTTTTCAGTAAGAAAATTGGAGCCATACTGAGTCTAAAAAAACCCTCGATATTATTTTAAAATTAATTTACAGTTTTTGCTGCTCTTGGAATTTTTAGTAGTTCTAGGGTTAGCTTTGAACCAACAGAAGAATGGATCTTTAAAAAACTTCCTACTGTAAGTACTCTAGGATCAGCTAAACAATCTGTAAATAAGCTCCCTGGAAGACATTGGTTTAAAATGTTTGTGTCATGAATAGCATGCTTTTCTACTGTACCTGTTCTTAATTTAAGAAGCTGCAAAAGCTAAATTTCGTAAAAATGGGTAATTTTAAAGCAAGACAATTTATTTGCTTATATTTTAATCCACTGGAAATAAAACATGTGCTTTTGATAATTGGCTATTTTAACAAAACTTTGTTGTTGCAAGAAAAGCTCCAGTATCTGAATCAGTAACTTACAAAATATGAAAAAAGGATTGGATGGTTTTGTTTGGTTTTTGCTAGTTGCAACCATTCACAAGTTGCCCAATTAACTGCCTTTTCAGTAAAGGCAAGGCAGATGGATTTTCCCAACGTGGGTTCACCACGTTCAGGTTGTTGCAGATGCTGCAGTAAGGCCAACGGGAGATGCCCTGTGCTTTTAGAGACCAGGCGCTTACCTGGAACCCAGCTGGAGACTCTCAGCTTCCAGCTGTTTCTCAAGCTGTTTGGCTTGGCTACAATTAGGTGAAAATTTGAAGAAATCAAGAAAATTCTGTATCATTCATCATTAGAATTTTGAAGTCTTGTGTGTATCTAAACCAGGTGTGGTTTAGGTTTGTTTTTTTCGTGGGTTTTTTGGGTTTCTTTGGTTTGTTGTTGTTTTTTTCCTTTTAATACTTGAGTTTTCCCAAGATAAGAAAGGGCACATCAATTACTCTGCATTTGGGAAGAAGCTTCAGCTTCTGGGAAGATTCAATGTGGATTCTGGGATGAATCTCTAAGGGATTCATACTCCATGAAATTCAAACTGAGGGACAGTGTAACTGCCCTCCGAAATGACACTGGGGTGAGAGGTGGGGAAGCAAAACTACAAAATGCCAAGTGTTGGTTTCAGTAGTAAGGCTAAAAAATGAGTTCACTTTGAATTCAGGTTGTACTCCTGAGGTGAGGCCCCTTCTCTGCAAGGCCCCTAGCTGCTGTCCAGTTTAATTTAATGGGAATTTGATGAACAGAAACAGAAATCTTTGCAGTAATTGGCCCACCATTTTCAAAATTTGCAAGTAATGAAAATCTAAAAATCAAATCTAAGAAACAAAATTAGTGCATTTCAAATCATTCTAGCTAACATGTCATCTTTAGACAAAAAATTCAATCCAACGAGACTGAACTGCCTTAAATCAGTAATGCTGCAACAGGAAATTCAGACACTTTCCAAGACTTTTAAAAAAATCCTCAAAAAATATATAAATTAAATTCAGTGGCTTACATTGTATATATGCTACATCATAAGGCAAAGTATCATGGAAAACATTTAACAATTCAAAAAGTACAAATGCTTTCAACTAGCAGTTTGGAGTAAAAAGCAACTAAAAAGCAACTCTATTAATGAAGGCTGTAAAACAAAAACAATCTTAAGAGGGCCAGCAGTGCAGCCCCTGGTCCTGAGAAGAATCTCACTTTTCTTCACTAGCTGAGGTATCATTTCCGTCATTCAGCTTCTGCTTTTGCATTCTTGTTCGAGTAGATGCTACAAGAAAACCCAACAAACAAAAAGAATGAAATATTTTCTTCATAATTACTTTGGACTGATTATTGGAAAAGCTTGTAATGACACAAGGAATAGAAGTACTGTTTTCTATTGTAAACAAACAGAATCCCTCATTATAGGATGAACACCTAATTTTGCACTGTTTCAGGCATTCTTGCTCAATCTTACAGATCTTATGAAATTCCTTCCACCTGTCCACCCCAGTTCTCATTGTCTCTGTGCCCTCACTGTGTCCATTTCCATCCTCCAGGTGGGCAGATGGTCTGTGTCACATTGGGAATCTGGCCTTATAGCCAGGCAGAGGCTGTTGGCTGAGCAGTGCCCACATCCCAGAGACAGCCTGCCCGGGAATGCCTTTTCCCCTCAGTGGCACACACCAACACCACTGGACACAAGACAGAGCTCTGCTTCTTAACCTCTGCCATATGTAAACACTGAAACATATTCCCTACCTTAAAGTAAAGGAGAGGTGCCTAGATCCACATTTATACCTATCCTAATGAGCAATGTAAGTGTTTTTAATGGGCAAATCTGCTCAGCTGCAGAGCTCAGATTCTCAGAGAGTGAGAATGCCTGGCCAGGTCAAGTGTGCTCCTTCTCATGAATGGAAAATACAACTCAGATGTGAGGTTGGGGCCATTTTGCTTTTCATGAGCTAGATTTGAGTTTCATTTCAAAACAGAAAAGTGATCCCATAAGATCTGAAAGAAATGCTGACCCACAGTAGAAGAAAAAGCGGTCTCAGACATTTCCCTATAAAAGCAAAGCAACAAAAAACCTACATATGGTTTTCCTGTGTACATAAATTTCCATTTTGTAATCTGCATTTTCAAGATTATATGCAGTAAGTACAAAAGCTAAGAAAATTACCCAAATCACATCAGTGTTGAACAGTGTTTTCATCTGAGTGGGTCCAAACTCTCTTATCCAAGGCACTCAGTGCTCTGTGGATTATGAGAAAAGTAATACTCACTCATTTCTGCAAGCTTTTGTTGGAACTTGGAGTCCTGGGGTAGATGTTTGCTACAGAAAAAAAGCAAAAGGGTAAGTTAATAAAAATAATTTTTACCTTCATAATCTAAACTTTAGATCAAGGGAGTCACTTTTTGACATCACAGCATGTAACTGAGGAGCCTCATGCTTCCATCTCTCATTTGATACAGCTGCTAAAGCTAACAAATTAACACAAGATAGGATATCAGGAAGAAGTTAGGATGAAGGCCCTGAGAGCCCAGTACATGCAAGATCTCTGAAAAGCCCAGGACAATCTCTCACCTTCCATCTGCCTCGTCTTGCCCCTCTATATCGAAGCGCAGCCTCTTCAGGGGCTTCGGGGCAGCAGCTCCGGCTTCTGCACTGCGCTTCAGCTGGCCCTCACTGTTGCACAACATCTGGTTTATCTTTTGAAACTTTTCAGAAGTCTGAAGTGACAAGAAAATAGGGAAAGAATTGCCAATAAGTCCTGAAACCACTCCAACTTTCCAGATTATAAAAAAAAATTTAGGAGTTCTAAAACTCTGGAGTTTTAAGAACCTTTACCTTGTGCCAAAGCAACTAAAATAAAATGCAAAATATTTTGAAGGTGAAGTGTGGATATTTGAAAGGAGTTAACAGAACTTCCCTACAATTACTATATTAAATCAGGTACACTCATTGGCCTGCTCTAGAGAAGTGAGCAGGCTATCCATTCATCCAAAAATTACATGCATTTAAGACCAGACATCAAATATGTTAAAACTCACCCCAAATGATTCTCCAATTGACACCAAAATTCTGCCAAATGAAGAAGAGAAGTTTAAGCTACATTTAACAATGACAGAAGCATGGACTAATTTGCACAGGTGAGCACAAGGGATTAACAAAGTCTCTTCCTCTCTCTCTCTGCGTTAACAGTGCAAATCCATACTGTGCTTTACTGTGTTGAGACATTTCTTTTTGAGCCACTGAATGCTCAACCACCAAATGAACTGAATCACACAGATAGAAATGAAATGGTGGCTTCTGGCTTGAAAAAATCAGAGGCCCCCATAGTCTGTCCTGTATCAGCAAGAAGACCCTTCAGTGCTGGATACCCAGACAATCATCCTCTCATCTCTACCTTTAGGTGTCTGCTAATCAAAATAATGCAGGACTTCAAGCTAAAATACACAATAACATTTAAACTTTTGTGCACAATGAGACTTACTTGATCCTAGTCTGAAAAGCCACTGGAAACTGTACATTTACTGTCATCCTGATCTAATAAGAACCAGTAACCAACAGTTTGAAATGTTCTGTTCAGCTAGCTAAACAAACATTTTGTTGCAAAAAAGTATTTTCCCTTTAAAGAAGCTGACAAAGCTCATCTGTGTTTTTCAGGAGTGTGATGCAGGGTCTAAGCCAACAACATTTAAGCAACCAGGTGAGGAAACTCCTCTTTAGTGGGGGGTAAAAAAAAAAAAAAAAAGAGAAAAAAGAAGCAACAAAAAACCTCCTTGAGCACAACAGAAAAGCATTGAATGATGAATAAAGATTCCAAATACAGGACAACATCTATTAACCAGAAATTATATGATAGCCACAGACTACTGACAAACTAGACTGCAGTTTTCCAATTTGCTACCACTAAAATCCCCCGAACGCCTTAAATTTAGTCCAAAAAATGCTTGTCAACAACATACCTAGACCTTGGAGTCATCTTTGTGGGTGACTGAAACCCATCAGAGAATTTGTATGGGCTCTTAAGAGGTGAGATGTAGATGTTATTGCCAGCAGGGACACGCCGAGGAGAGTTGGAAAACTGGTAAGGACTGCGAGGAATGGGTGGGATAGGTGACAGAGTGGGAGGCTATAAAAATAATAAAATAATCGTAAGGTTTTATTGCCTATATATTCCTAGTCTATTGAATAATGAACAGAGCTAATGGCTTACCCTGCTGGAAGCATACTGCAAAATGTTAGTTTTCAGCTTCTGCATAAACACTAAGTTGTAAAAGACTATGATGGAGTCGTATTTTTCTTCCCGGATAAGAACACGTTTAAAAGTCTGCATAGAGTGAGAAAATCATACACAGATTAAAAAAAAAATAAAAGGAATGAAAATTTTACATTTGACAAACTCATAAAGTCATTCAAAGTCTGTGTAAGATTAAGAGCTAGGATGGCACATGGATTGTATGCAAGCCATTGTAACTTCTCTAAACTGTTGGGGATTTTTCCAAATGTGTTTGAACACCAGTACAAGCACCTACTTCATTTACTGGCACAGCCCCTTGGTGCGAACACAGTTCTAACATTTTCCAAATTTAAGAACGATTTACTTTCACAAACGTGTCAAAAAGTCTAGACTACTGTGCATGCCTTGGAAGGCTAAAAAACTCATTATTGACCTGAGGGAGATAAAATAGTTCTATAGGCTTGGAGACAAAAGTCTGGAGCTTAGCCAAGATCCACAAATACACTATGAGAAATTCTGCTACTGAGAGGATGCTACAGTCCCATTAACTGGTGAGGGTTTTTCTATTGATTTCATTACTGTGCTGTGCAAAACTTTCAGTACATTAAAGTTCCTGTGAAGGAAGGAACTTCTTCATGTTAGAATTAAGCCTGCAACTTTAATACATACACAGCTGTTTGATACATAGCCATACATCTCTATTTGCAATGAAACTGCGTTTCTGTTGAAAGCTTCTGTAGAAAGTCACCTGCTTCTCTTCCCTTAATGCTCCATGGAAGTTAGACAACTCAAGGAATCTTCTGTTGCTTTTGAAAATCATATTAGCTCTATACATAAATTTTTCATCTAGACTCCAAATACAGTCATAAACCATTAATACACATTTTTCAAAAGATGGAATGAAATCTGTTTTCTGAGGAGAGTTACCAAACTATTTATGCAAGATGTTTAAGAGATATTTAGTATTAGAGTCAGTTTTCTCCTCCACTAAATGGAGATGCAGTGAAGCAGAAGTTTTCTTTTGTATGTTCAAGTGTAGTTTATTTTGATTTCAGGGAAAAATAATTAGTTTTTAAGATTTTTATGGACGAATAACATTTAAGGACTTCCATACCTCTTGATTTGTGTTGCAAAGCTCCTTGTATGCTGAAACTATTATTTTAAATCGAAGATCTACATTCTTTACTTTGCATATGCCATACATGGAACACATCATGATCTAGTAAAAAAACAAGACAACTGAAAATTAATTCAGCTTCTTCATTTCAAGTTAAGAAATTACTTTCTTTTACTGATTGCGCATTGTAAACTAGCAGACAACGCAACTTAGAAAGAACTTCTAGAACATAAGTCAACATAATGCTACCTCCATTTCTATGGGACAAACAACTAATTGGAGCTGATAGTACCTTCTCAAACTCCTACCACATGCTGCAATTTTAGGGTAGAATAACAAAAAAAATTATCAACCATGCATGTTGTCTTGCCAAAGAAAATCACTATATTTTTATGCAAATTATTAGAAATTGTGGTCAGTCTTTGTTATTTTGAAAATAGCTCAAAATGGTATTTGAAGGTGCCATATTAAATAATTTCTAGTGTTTAAAAAACAGAGATGACAGACTTCAGTCTAAACTAAATTGTCCTTTCAGTGATCAATAGTTTAATAAAAACCTCAGAGTACAATTTCTAATGGCTAAGAACGTACAAAGAACATTTTGTTCAGGAGAGTCTTTTTAACTTTTAAAAACTTTTTTGTCCATTTTACCTGGTCTAGGTGCCTGTCTCTCATTAGCTCATACTCATTTTGCAGCGTGTGCTGGAAGAGGGTCCAGATCAAGGGTTCCAGGTCAGGATGTTCAGAGAGAAGGTGAAGGAACAGGGTATGGAGTCGACGATAGGCCAGTAGATACACTTCAGAAACAAAGAAAAATAAACTGAAATTGTTGTATCAGGATACAAAATGAAAGGAATGCAATGAAGGAGGGACAGCATTGTTCTGTTCACTGTCATCTCCAAGAAAAAAACTACCAGACATCACGTGAAGGTAATAGAAGCCAGGCTCAAAATAAATGGAAAAAGTTTTCACACAAGAGACAGTGGACAACATGGAAGCCCACACCAAGCAACACTGCACATGTGTGTCTATGTCAATTCAAACAAGCACCTGGAACATGAATCTGCTGAGAGTTACAAAGCAGACACAGCACAAAAAGTTCAGAAAACCCCCAAAGCAGGATAAAGATCAAGCCTGGGAAAGCACCAGCCATGTGTGCCCAGTTGTTCAGCTTCACATGACATCTCTTTATGGTCACTGCTAGGAAAAGGGTGCCATGACAGAAGAACCCTCCATCTGAGCCCATAGGGACATTCTTACAGCCAGGATAGGGAAGTTTTCACTTCTACCTTGCAGAGTGCACAAAGTGACCACCTGCTGGCACCATTTTGCCCTTTCTTACAGAGGTTTGCCTGGTGTTCAACACAGATTCTACAACAAACTTTTCAGACATGATGAGCGTCAAAACCCAGAAAGGATAAAAAGCAAGAGAGAACTTTGCAATGTCAGCACATGCAGAAGGAACAAACCTTTCTTGTAGAACAGAGAGAGGGAGGTAGATTTCTGTGGTTTCTGCGTTTGGGGGATCACAGCAGGTTGAACATCTGGAGTGGGAGTAGCACTTGGAGGAGGTCCAGATGCCTTCTTCTTAGGAGATTTCACAGGAGAAAGATAGCTGGAGGTTCAACATACATTAAGCATTTAACATCACAGGATGAAGGAACAATTGTATATGAATAATACTTGCAGGAGCTCTTCCCTCTTCCCAATTAGAAAAAATAAATTGCTATTGTGACCTGTTATTCCCCAACACCTGATACAGGGACTTGTTTATTCCTAGGCAATAAACAGATGTAATAGTTTACAATTACATATTTGAAAGGGCTGGGGAAAAATATTTCAACATTTGATGTAATTTTCAATGTATAATAAATATCTGCAAATACAATGGTTTAACAAAACTTAAGTACCAAGCCTAAGAAGTAGAACAACAGAATACAGGTGGATTTGTATATTAAGGGTAATATCAACTTCACATTTCCCTAGACCTCAGGCATTCACTTACAGGTCTGCAGCAGTGTGGTTATTCTGGAAAGGCATATTGGGAGTAGAAGTGGGTTCAGGCTGATCAGTTTGGCCTTCTCGCTCTTTCGACTGCTTGATAAGATCAAACAGAGGCGACCCCTGGAAAAATTACAGGAATCCTGCATCACACTAAGAACAGACAACTCTGAGTGAATTTTGTTCCTTCTCTTAAACCGACCAGCAAAATGTGAACCTCGACAGAACATTAAAGCTTTGAAGTGTTTCGGAACACTCAAACTTTGCAAGATAAATTTTAACCATGTTAAATCCTGTTTCAACAGCAGTCCGTTAGATATAGGTTAACTGAAGATTTGAGATAGTTGTATTAGTTGTATTCTAGAGTCCCTTACTACTTCCTGTTAAAGCCATTTCTGAAAAGAAGAGTAATCAATACAAAAAAACACACAAAAGGTCCCATTTCAAAAAATACAGAACAATACAAACAAAAAATCCTCCCAACCACCCCAAAAAATCCAAAATCAAACCAAACCAACCAACCCCCCCAAAACCCACAAAAAAGCAGCTGAAGGAAACCTCAGCCCATTGGTGACTGAGAGTTACTGCTGTACCTATTGTCAATCCATTTCTGCTACAACATCTAGCCGATATTTTACATTTGATAATATATAAACCACAGTCATTTAACTGCACTGGGGACTATTTAGTCTCTGCAGTATCATGTTCCAGAGCCACCTCTGGAAAGTTAAGAGTGACTCTGGATACATCTCTGCCCTCATGGCCCAAAGCAAACCCCGGTTTGATTTGAGGCTAACTATCAGTACTTTAACCATGTCCTTTGGAATACATGTGAAACCAAGAGCTTGAGCTAGGAGGTGATGCAGAAAGAATGTAAGTGGAATAGAGGAGGTTCTGGCTGAAACCACATCAGCCCTTCTGCTGACGTTAGTAATAAACAGCAGTCCTGCAGAAACAAAATCTCAGCCTGCTTGCACGTCACACACAGCAGAATTATGCTGAGACAGCAAGATTACATGGGAAAATATTTTGACACCATATTTATAAATAAATTTGAAAGCACAGGTTGATGCCTTCTGTTTGTTTTACTTTCTTTAAACAGGAGACTCATCCTTGAGTACAATGTTGCCTCTCCCCAGTGCAGCATCAGAACTCCTGAAGCAACAGAGGAACATTTGAGTAGCAAATATGTGCTGCCTTGAGAGTGAGAGGCAGGGGAAGCAGTGTCCATAAAACTCAGGATTAAGCTGTCAAAACCAGACATGCAGCAATTTCCTCAGATGATCTTCCCAAAAGACAGCAGTAACATCTGTCAGCTCATTGCTCTGTATACAATGCACTGCCTGACGGTTCCTGGTCTGTTTGATCTTCCAAATGCACATTTTTAATATTAAAATGCACTGGCACAGATGACAAATCTGTAACTGTGAACAGGAGCACAGCAGGCATGTAAAGCAGGCAGCATCACCTGGCTAAGACAATAAGAAATAGCCTAGTAAAACTAGACTGCATTTACTAAAATTAAAACTAGCATGAAGACATTCCTTATTTAGACTTATTCCTTTAAAATAACACTTTTTAAAGTGCATCAAGTAAAAATTCAGAGTAACAAGATGAGAGTGATGAGATTTTTCATACTGCAATTTTAAAATTCTGAATTTGGCAATAGTGGAGCTGTTTCATCCATAGCAGAAAAAAACATCAGTTACTGATTCATAACCACATAGTTGACTCTCCATCATTTCTTAACCAGTTCAGCTCTTGGGCTGGTTTGCATCATTTTCCCTTCATTTAGGAGTGTACGCACTTCTCCTTTGTGTCTCTCACAGATGCCCTTGCTGGTAACACAGGCACATGACCTCCATTTCTCATTCCTGTGGCCACTTGGCCTCTTCCTTTTTTATTATTCCCACCAGCACTTCACTTTGCTCTGAGGAATCCAAATTTCTTTCCCAGAGCAATCATTGCTGAGATATCTTGCCTAAGAGTGAACCCTGCTTCATTCATGTCACATTTTAGTGATTAATGACTGGAAAAGTATTGTTTTTAATGAAGGAGGAATAGGGGTTGATAAAAGGGAATAAGAGGTCTAGAAAGAAAAGCAAAAGTTACTATTCTTGAGTTAGCACTTGAGACCAGCAGTTCCAAGTCCTCTCTCACCCCTGCTCCAATTTTGCTCACATTATTCCGAGTGTGATTCCATTAGATAAGGTATGGGGACACAGCAGTTTACTACACACACGGGATCTGCCTATTTCTACATAATTTCCACTCTTCTTCTACCTGCCAGCCTCAACAATCAGTCAACCTCCACATCAGTCAACTAAACCATCAGAAAGCCTACAGAGAAAGCAAACCCAGATTTAAGTCTGCTCTGCAGAGAATCACAGAGCCAGAACAAGCAGTAAGATCAGACAGGGCAGCCACACCACAAAGGCTGGGAGCAGAACAGAACACAAAGTACAAGATGCTTTGCGTTTACTGACAACAACCTATTCCATAACCTGATTGGCATGTGGAATTTTATCTGACAGGAATGTACAGAACTGACTGCTGCTTTCCATCAGTTAGATGGGCTACCTTCAGCAAGAGGATATTTTTGTGTAGAAACATCTACCCATAGAACCCGAACAGCAAGAGTCCAATACATCTCTTTTGGTTCCCACATATACTAATTGGCACTGTGGTTAAAAAGGTGGCAAGACAAAGAGGGTGCTGCAACCCAGCTGGCCCCAGCAGTGCAGAGCTGCCAGCACCAGCAATAGCAGGGTGTGAAAAAGCCCCACTCAATGCGTGTCCCTGGGTAAACCAAAGCCTTGTCACCTGTGCTGGCTGCACAAACTTGTCAGCCCTGCAGCTGCACGAGCAGAAAGAGGCAGTTCAGCTTTCAGACCCGGTGACACTTAAAGTGGGTGTTTTGTTGATCACCATTTCCACCTTCCTCTCAGACTTTAGGTGCAGCCCCCTCTGCTCTTTCCCCAAGAACTCCTACCACTCTCACGGGTACCTTTCCAAGTGCATGGCCATGTAGCTGGAGAAGTAGGTGCTGCACCAAGAAGACTGATGCCTTACAAAAAGCCCCTGTGTGCCACAATGCAGAAACACAAAGAGATGGGTTTTCTCAAGTGCAACTACCCCCCATGCTGTAGAACTGATGGGTTTAATTACAGCCTTGTCTCATTTCTCTATACTTAAACAAGAAAAACACTTCTATTCCGTGAATTCAAAGTGCATTCTGCAGCTTGCAGGGCGTTTCCAAACTTATCAGGACAAACTTTGGCTTCAGATCCACACTTTGGTATTCAACACTCAAATGAGAGAAATACAACATCATTTACCAGGCAATTACCAGTCCTCTAAGTAATAATCACAAAAGAACTTTAACCCCCGGGTCCAGCTTAATCGAACAGGAATGTTTATCAGGAACTCGTTTCTAAAGCAATGTTATTCACGCTATCTTTTACAAATTTCATATAGCTTTTTAAAGCTTTTAAGCAGCACTTAAGGTGAACAGGTCACCTCCAATGCATTCCTTTAACATGAAAGGAGATTTGCAGTTTTTACTTTAATTTAATGCTCAGTAAGTGATTAATGTTACTAGATGCAGCCACAGAATAAATTTCAGTAATTAAGCAAAATGTTTTTCATTTGAGGCTTCAACGTGATGGCTACAGAAACCCCATTTTATTACTGCAAAAAGTGAAAAAGCAAGAAATGAAGACTTAAAATTTCTCAGGGTCAAAAGGCCACTGGCATCAGAATGAAGAATAAGACTGAAATTTGACTCAGTTCCCTCTCAAAATACCCAGAGCTAACTAACTCTTCAAGGCTAAACTATGTGAACTAAGTGTGGCTTTGTTAAGAGTGGCTTTGCAGGATGCTTCTCTGCAGCAACACCTCCATCACAAGCATCTGCAGTGATTTTTTCCCCCATCTGAAAGCTCCTTTTATAGTAAAAACAGGCAGAATTTCTTATTTGCTACTCTTTATTTGGCTACAGTTAAACTACAGGACACAGGTGCTTCCCAGCTTCCCAATCTTTGTATTGGCTCTATCCCAACTACATGTGTAATTGAACTTTGGTTTACATGAAAAGATTAAAAAAAACAAACCTAAATCCTTATAATATGGGGAAGAACCACCCTGGTGTTTGGGTATACTCCACTGACCACAGAGGAAAAGCCCTGAGCAGCTGCTTTACTCTAAACAGTGCTATTAGTAGTTCATTAATTAAAAAACCTGCTTTTGTCTTCGTTTTTCTGGATGCTTTATGTTTTTGTTCTTGGCAATAATTTCATTATATATTTCCAGGTTTTAGTTATCTGTTCACATTAAGTTTTAATGCAGTGTTTAGCACTGAACTATGTATATATCTCAATGCCCAGGTCCCTCGGGTGCTGGGGGATTTTTTCCCTCAGGCTTTCTTTTTTTCTTTTGCTTGTTTTCAAATTATTAAACCAGTCAATACAACAAGATAATGTTAAGAGGTGTTCTTCATGATGTCATAAAAGATGGCAGTGCTTTTGCAAGGCAGAACAGAGCCAGTTTAGAACTGACAGCTTTGGAATGGAAGTGCAAGGACTGGATCAGCACAGGGTATTTCTAGCCCTCTTTCCCAAGGGAGAATTGCATGCCCAGAAAGTTGGATTTTGCTTGCAACTGTGTTTTCAGAAGCTTCACATGACAATTAGTTACCAGAATTCTGAAATAATTCAGACCTGCTAAAACAAAGTAGACTTCACAGTCTAAACTGAAATAGTATTGATCATGAAAAAAAATCAACAAAATTCAGGATTGTGTCTTAATTTCACATAAGAGTTGTGTTATATAAACTGTGTTCGTACTGGGGCTTGTTCTTACAAAATCTGTAAGGAAAAACATTACAAACTACAGTGTTAATAGTTTAATTCATTTAAGAATACTGACAGATCTGCTTTTAACTTCTTACAGTAGGTGTATGTTTAATACAAGTCCTATTCCTATCCCACTCATCTCGAGCATTTAAGACTCACCCAGCTTTGTGGGGATCTCCTTTTATCTAGTGATGAAGGAGTTCAAATCTCTCCAGAGAAGGAAAGCCAGACTGCCACAGCCTGAATATGTATCTTACACTTTGTTGCTTTAAATGATGCTGCAAATCCATTCTCCTCACAGCTCTGCAATATTCTACACTTCCTCGGAAGTCTCTGGAAAGACCTGGCAAATCTTATTAGAAATCTGACATTTCAGAATAATCAATACCATACTTTTCAGCCCCTCCACTCCATAAATTACTCTTCACCAAATGAAGACCAATTCTCTATGATTTAGGGCATCTCTTAGCAAAGGTCCATGGGACCCACCTCACTCTACAAGAGCATCATGAAAATACCCTTCCTAGCAATGCAGAAGGAATTCTGTGAAAACACTTTTTAACCATAAAGAAGATAGACCTTCTGTCAACATAGTGACTAAAACTATTGGTTATGTTCAAAAATATTACACAAACCACTGATAATGCTTGGCAAATAGGGAACTTCTGACATAGTTACTGGTTTGTGGCTCTGCAACCAATCACCAGCTGAATACTGAAGGGGAAAAAACCACCCTGGTCATTAGGCCTGCTCCTTGTTGCCAAGCCTGTGACACTAACCTTTAAAAATCATTTTGAAAGGAATTTTGAAAGACAGTCTACAAGCAGAATTATGCTTTTATACAACTGTTGTATTTAAACTGCTCAGGATGACCCTGGGCAGGCTGCTACTACACAGTTTGCAGCTCTTGCACCATTTCCTTCAGCAGTTTTTCTGCTCAACTCACACAACTGCACATGCATGTACACAAGGCACTACAAAATACAATAACCCTTGCTTTTTTTTGCTGAACATTATCCAAGAAAATACAATTTAAGGCTCATTTGCTACACATTTTTTTCCCCAGCACAACTGCTATGAGCATCTTCCAGAGGGATGTGTGTTCTGCACTGGCAGTACTGCTGCAGAAACAATCTGTATCTGAAGTAATTAGCAAGTTTATCATCTAGCTCCCAAGGCAGCCAGGCTTCAGTATTACTAATTCTTGGACAAATCTCAAGATTTTTAGGCAAGAGCTAAAGGTCTCAAGGACAACTGAATCAATACCAGTTTCCCACTGCTATCCACACAGGAAATAGTGTACAAAAAACCAAAACTCACCTGATGTGAACCATTTGACTGTTGGAAATAACAATGTATCAACAAAAAAATCTTGAGGTTGAAAATTTTTGCAACAGCTTTAAGCTGTGAAAAAACTACAGTATGTAAAAATTTTCAGCACAGGAAGTAGAAGAGAGATGCTTTAAGGGACCATTATGTTAACTAATATCACACAGTGCTAGAAATAACAGTTCTATAGTTATTTCTATGCAGGAAAAATTCTTACACACTGAGGAGCAAAATAGCACTCAAGCACTTACTTTCTTCAGAGGAACTTTTGGGTCACAAAATGCCTATCTTGGGAAAGACAACTTATTTACATAATTACTATTGTAACAATCAAATTGTCCTAGTATAGCATCATATTTTCTATCAGTTTCATTTACAGAGACCCAGTGCCCAGAACTACAGTTAAGAGTGGTTCTGGGGAATATTTTCACAAGTACAAGTGGAAACATGACAATGAAGCGCCTCTGAGACTTTCCATTAAAGCCCGTGATTCAGTTTTAAGTTTTGTGTTCTTTCCAATTTCTCATTAGCTGGACAAATTTAGGTACAATGTACCATAAAAAAATCTCTTATCAACCTAAAATCAGTAAGTATGCCAGGAAACTTTGTAGACAGTGGTTTTTAAAAGAGCAGGAGAATGTTTTAGCAATGTAACCAAGGAGTCAACCAATTATGTATTGAGCAAAAAAAGATATAACAGAATCTGCAGAGGATGTGACTAATCTGTATGCACAGAAAGAGCAATTCCTCAGAAAAATTAATACTAGGTAGGGGCTGTTACATGTCTTCAAACCATTAAGAGCACACTGTTTGTGATATTTACAATAAAAAAGGACTATAAATACCTTGCATTTTACTACATATAATCTAGAAGAGAAAAATGGCACAAATTGGAGTTCCAAAAACAATATGCCATGTTTTGTAACAAACCATGACAACATGAGCATGAAAACCATTTTATGTGATGGATTTATCAATCAGTTCTGGAAAACATTTCAGTATGAGGAAAATTAGACACGATAAAGAAGAAAAACCTAAAGCTGTAACAAAACTATCTGTGTCACAACATTTTGGGCAGAAACCCACTCCTTGAGAAGAGTTTCGATCTCAATTTAAGCCAATACTTGTATGACTACCATCATGAGTTATCTCAGGCTCAGTTGTGTATATCTTGGTATGAGCTCATGGCAGACAAGACCTGGCAGCCACTCTGCTGTGCTTGACTTTTATAGCAGAAGCATATGCAGAGCTTCTGAGTGCTCAGTTGGCAGAATTTAAGAAAATATTTTCAATTAGGCATTTCTGCCTTACAAGCAGTTATTTAACAATCATTCAAAATGTAGCATAACAGAGGTAAGGAAGACTGCAGTGGAAATCAAATTAACAAGAGAATGTTAAAAAAGGTCTTGGGCTACTATTTAGAGCTCATTAAGGGACAAAAAAAAACACCAAAGCATTTTTCCCAAAGTGAAAATAAGTAATTGAATTTTGACTGTGTGATACAAAATAGTATAGAAATCACTAGAAGCACCCCACACTTTTCAATAACTTGTCTTATCAGACCTGAAACAAAAACTTGGAAAGCACTGGTACCTAGTTTTTTGTTTTGGTTTTTTTTTACACCTGTTTCATACTCACTTTTTAGTAACTGTATACATCTATTATTTTATCAATTACTAAGTGTTTTTCCACTCTGCTTTCTCTCAAAGTGTTCCAGCTAATTCTGAGGCAGATCACAGAATGAGTTGGGGTTGGAAGGGACCTCAAAGGTCATCTAGTCCAAACCCCTGCCATGGGCAGGGACCCTTTCCCTAAACCAGGTTGCTCAGAGCCCCATCCAGCATTGCTGTGAGCACTTCCAGGGATGGGGCATCCACAACTTCTCTGAGAAACCTGTGCCAGTGCCTCCCACCCTCACAGTAAAGAATTTCCTACTAATACCTAATCTAAACCCAACCTTTCTCAGTTTAAAGCCATTCCCCTTGTCCTGTCACTACATGTCCTTGTTAAAAGGGCTAAAAGATACTACAAGAGCTTTCTACTAAATAAAAAGAGAAAAAATGCTGACCTCCTTACCATCCCAGCTTTTTTCTGGTTATTCCTTCACTTCTCACCACTCATCTCAAGGGTAATTTCACTGATCTACAACATTAGGTGGCTTCCATAACTACAAACTCTGAATTTGTATAACCATAGAAGAAACAATGCAAGAATTACTGTCAGCAGAATTACAAAGTCAGCATTAGCTTTGCATAGATCTGAAGCAGAGAAACAATTGTTAACTATTATTATAAAATGCAAGAGTATCCCTTAGCAAATAACAGGAGTCAGAAGTATCTTACACTAAAACATGGAATATTTGGAATATCCATGTACATGGAATATACATGAAGTTATTCTAGGATCCTTAAAAAAAAAACCTAAATAAACCTTAAAACAATGCAATATATCAGCTTTAATTTTTTTGTAAGACCAAAAAAAGGTAGCTGAACTGACAAGGGCAAAACCAATAAAAAGGTGCAAAAAACTCTAAACAATTTATCTAAGATCTAGGCGAATGTGTGGATGTGGTAAATGCAGACCACACTTGGATCACATCAACATCTGCAAGAAGTTTGAGCTCACGTTTCTGCAAACTAGGCCAGTACTATTTTTCAGAAAATAATGTAAGATGTGATATTCAGTGCCTTTTCTCATGGCCACTCAAGAATCTTTTATGAAGACTGATCAGTGATGGCCAGCTCAGGCTCTGGAAAAACACACTGGAAGGTGCAATATTTCCCCCTTGGATACTTAGAGCAAAATCATGGGGGATATTAGAGAACCACAGAATGGTTAAGGTTGGAAGGGAACATAGTGGGGCATCTGGTCCAACCTCCCAATTCAGCAAAGTATTTAAAACCCAGTGCATTTAAATTTGGATGTGTTCACAGGGATCTAGGAAAACAACATTTATCATCTTCGAGGTTTAAAATCTACAGCTATAAAAAGATAAAAATCATGTTTGGTTGGTTTTTTTCCAATTCACCACAAACCAGATCCACCACCCCCCTTCACATCTGAGTAGCACCAATGTAGAAACCTCTCTCCCCACAGGAAACCTTTTAATGACATTAGGCAACACATGAAGAGTACACATCAATAAAGCAGTAAAACTGACTTAGGTGATAAGGTGCATTCAATTACTAATTGATAAAAACATGTTTCCCCGGTCTCATGAAATTACAAATAGCCTGCTAGAAAACACAAATGAAAAATGTGAAATCCTTAATAACAATGTGCTTTTCTATCAAAGCTCTGAATTTTCATTGTGAGAAACTCTTGGTCATTTGGAAACAAAGTAAAACCCAAGTTCAGTGTTTCTGAGGCAACCACTATGCTTTGCATCCTAATTTGAGAAAATTCAAGTCTTTTGATTCTAGTTTTTCTCCCTTAAATTTAAGGAAAAACTTGATCAGCTACTTAAAATTTTTATTTTAGTTCAGTCAGCCTTTTTGGAAGAAATTTAATTGAAACATATTCCCGCAGAAACCCTACATTTTGCCAACGTCTTCCAACAAAAGCATTTCAAACTTTCTCTGCTAGTACTACCAATCTGGTTGCAGCATCTCTTGTAGCAATTTCAAAACAGAAGCTCACCAAGCAGTGTTTTAAAAGGCATCATATGCACATTTTAAATCTTGATCACTCCATGAACTGTCATTGTGCATGACTTAATCGAAATATTTCACCTCTGTTTTACGAAGTTACAAACAACCACACTGAACTTGTTACTGCTTACTTCCTGTGGGATTAGCAAATGCAGGAAGGTTGGGATGACTGGGAAGATTTCCTCTCCTGACAAGGGATTTTAAAGTGCTGAGCTTATAGAAACCCCCCCAAAATATTTCCCTTTAGCTCTCAAGCTCCAGAGAGTGTAAAGGTCTCACATTATGTAGACGATAATGCAATTCCAAGTTCTGTTGAATTTTACAGCTTCTCATATTTGCTCTAGAAAAAATAAACCTGAACTGAGCTCAGCCATTTCTCCCAAACTTGCCTCTCACATAAGATTAAGAAGTCATAACTCTCATAGATTTAGGTTGCATTTTATCAGGATAATCTGCCTGCCTCAGAAAGTATAAAGAATAAAAGGAAGACTTAAAAACACAAGCTGACCTTGATATTTCACCACATTGCTTCTGGTAAAGAAACAGATCATTTTCACACTGACTTAGGTATATACATTTAAGTCTTCCTGTGCATCTATATATACACTCCTGATATTTCAGAGAAAGATGGACAAAGAACACATGGAAACAGTTGTCAAATTTAAAGGAGTAACTTTGATTTGAATGCACTTTTACTCTGCTGTCTTTACTTTCACTGTAAGGAAAATGCTTTTGGTTATTTGTTATGAGCAGCTCCACTGCTTTCACCACAAACATACTGGTGTCAAGCTCATGGAGAAACCAAAACCCAAAGTGAGCCCACAAGCACAGCAGAACAGCAGCCAGAAGCATTACATATAAATGACTTGTTAAGAAAAGCTCATACAAGGCACTTAGCAACTAAGATACTTCAATGCAGTAGGAATTCTGCTATGTAGACATCTATATCTTTTTTTTTTCTTAAGTATCTAATAGATTATTTGTCATTCAGTGGGCATTTTCTATAGCTACTCTGAAGCACAGAAATCAATGACTGAGCTACAGCAAAAACAAAACAAGTTTTATCATTTACTTCCAAGGAAATAAGAGGCTGCAAATGAATGCATTTCTGAAGTTAGACCCACAAATTACAATCTCAACCTGACTCCATCTCCCTGCTACCTGACTCTATTTTGTCTATTTTAACTGCAGGTGATATGAGATACCTGTAGGATATTTATTTGTCTGTGATTTTTCTAACTCTCTGAGACCATGAAAATGAAAACCAATATCAAGAGTGAAGACAGTTGGTCCAATGAAGTTGATCCAATCCAACACTCTTAAATGAGTAAGAAAACTTACAGCATCTTCAATGCACTCTGGATCAGATATTAGCCTAGAAAGCTGTCATCCTTTATCACCTCTATCAATCTTATATAAGAAAGCATGACTATGCATACTATGTATTACTGCTCAATTTTATCCTACTTTGTGGAAAAATTAATTAGGTATACATGGCTCTCTTTTAATACATTATGAATATAATTATTCCAAAGAGTTTACATGAAAGTAAGTTATAAGGTAGTTGACCAGGAGCATAGATCTCACTCTTGAGTTTAGCTGAGGCTTTTAAACCTCACACCACCAAACACTAGGCTAATGTCTGACCAAAAGTCAAAACAATACAGATTTGAAACCTCAAAGTTGAACATTGCCACAACACTTCCAGCACACTTTCAACCACTGGCTTAAATCAGTTTAAGCACGATGGTGCTTCTCCACGTTGCACATCTGCACTTTTTGCCTCATCCCTTGTTTTAGCACAGCTAGGACTGCAAGTTATGTATTTGTTAGGATTAGTTTTAAACCAAATAGTTGTCCTCATTTGCTGACTGCATATGTACACACAGCACAAGGGAAGAAGCAGAGAGGCTTAAATGGACAGCAGCAAGATTACTTGGAGCAACAGCCCACATTTAAACTATTTAAATCAACCATAAAAAATTCTATCAGAACCCAAGGAATTCAAGAAGTACAGAGAAAGTTAAGGGAATATTTGTGAGCAGAGCAGGACCTTTGTGATCCTTCCACAACAACAGGTACCTCATACCTACTAAACCACCATGGACAACAGCTGAGGAAGTTTGGCAAAACCCAGAGACTCGAGCAAGGGATGTGCTGCACAACACTTCTTGCAGCTTCCTCCACCACCTCCATTGGAGGAGCAAAATACTGTTGCAAGGGTATCTCACCAAGAACTGCAGTGCAAAGCTTCTGTTCTCAGTGTAGTGCCTTTTTCTGAGGCTAAACAGATTATCACAGAATCCCAGAATGGTTTGGGTTAAAAAGGACTTTAAAGCTCATCTAGTTCCAAAGCCTCACCAGAGGCAGGGACACCTTTGCCTAGACCAGGTGGCTCAAAGCCCCATCCCCTATGGGCTTGAATACTTCCACAGATGGAGCACCTTTCTCAGAGGACTCACTCCCTTACTGCAAAGGATAAGAATCCTTCATAACAAGAGCACTTGCTCAAGGCATGAGATGTGGGTTCCAGCCTCCCCTCTCCTGCCAGAGTCAAACTAATGTCTCCCAGAAAAACACCTTGCCACTTCCAGGAAGGTTATTAACAGAGATTCAATGAAAATGGATCATTTATGTTTTGCATTTGAGAGCATCACTCAATTTCTCCAAGACTGCAGCAAAAAAAAACTTAATTATCACATGAGAAGCATGACCTTTGTCCATCCTCCAAATTTTGACATTTCCTTTCTTATGTTCTAGGTATTAGCTGATTGCCACATTGAAAAAGCAACTGCTAAATGTGGTCAACAGTGTAGTAAAATGGTTCATAAAATACCAAATTGGTTCCATAAAACTTCAGGATACGGGCTGCAAGGAAAGAGCAGTTGTAAGGGAAAGTCAGCTGAAGTATTTGTAATTGCTGTTTACCAGTACTAATGATATGCTAAATAATCACTTAAGTGATCTTATCATGCAGAATTTAAAGAGGTTATTTGCTGACTTTCACATTTAGAAAGTAATAGTTCCTCACATTAATCAAGCCCAAGTTCTGCTTTTTGGCAGTAGTTTTCCCCTGACAAGCATTTTCATGTCAGTATTTATCTAAACTAATTAGCTTACCAGCTTGAATAATTCTTATGAAACTTTTCTTCCCCCCTTAACTTCTTACGTTCTGGTTTTGTGAAGGAAACCAAATGAATATCAGAGGGTTTTGGGTTTTTTTAAACAATATGAACTCACTTAGATATTATTGAATGACTATGGCAAATTCTTTCAATAACTTCATAATGTTATAGTTTATAAAAAGCAGTATAGGAATGTGACTGTGGGCTTCGTGCTGCCTCTGACAAATTGAGGTTAAAATCCTCTGTATATAACGTCAGAGGCCTCCATTTGGCCAAAACTGAAAGAGGCTGTAAATGCTGGATGCAGTATTTGCAAATAATGTGGCATGAAAATAAAACATTTCCTCAAGAACCAGTGCAGTAACACCAGTAATCCTGACACACAACCAGACGACCTTAATCCTGCCCAGAGAACATATGTTGGGCAAAAACTTACACTAAGATACGAAAAATAGTAAGTAATTGCTTTAGAACTACATAGAACTACACAAATTACAGATGTTCTTCTACAAGTTCTGTTACCCCAACCATTTCACCCCCTATGCTTGGAAGAGTTTCCAAAATAATTCATGAGGCTCCTTCTTTCCTATATTTTCTAATATTTGCTTACTATAGCAAGTGATTTTTATACTTATTTTAGGTTTTCTTGAAACAGTCATGTTCTGCACTTGAAAAGTATTTTGAGTAAAAAAATTTAGCCATGGAACATCTGGCAAATTTCTGCCAACTCAAACTTTGAATTTTTAATCCTGGGACTTAGAAAGAATGAGTAGAGCCAGAACTTGCCACAGTGTTTGGGAAAGGCATTTAACTTATTTCCTGCATCTACAGCAGACAGAAATTTCAAGTATTGATGTTATTTCAATCATGTTTGCAGAGTAACTGTATAAACACTTTTTTAAGTTAGAAAAAAAAGCAAATGAGTTTAAGAACTCAGGTATTTTGTTCTAGTTAAGGCATTTCTCTTCCTACCTGGCATTTTAAAGATTCCTTTCATTCTATTCCTATCCACTGAAAATCATGCTGTTAAGATTGTTTATAGTCTTTTTTTTCCATTTTCCTTCCCTCTGAAGAACATCAGCACCCACTTTTCAAGCTTTGATCTCTATGATCCTTTCCTTCGCTGTTTAATCCATCTCTTTCAAACCAATGAGTCTGCAGATTAAAGCTCAAAAAGACTTCATGTTATCTAACCTCTGCTAGCCTACCATGAGATCAACTAGACTTACACCCAAGAGTAGAGGGGGAAAAAAAGTACTCTAGCAGCCTAAAAACTCATACAGAAAGACAGAAATTGTTTCCTCTATCTACAAAGCAGGAGAGGAGCAGCTGAGTCTCTTGTAAAGGAAACTGAAAAAATTACAAAGAGGAAAGAAAAGCATTTCAAATGCACAAGAAGAAAGAAGTCTGGAATTTTATTCTGAGCTTCCTTTTCTCTTTTTAAGCAATTACACAACCAACTTTTTCTTGTAATTTCTATGTGTGATTTTATATGCGTTAAGTTAACAAGTTTCCTGACATGGAGGAGCCTTTAACTGCCTCTGCAACAGCTGCAAGGGATTAGGCTGGCTAGATAAAAATACTCTGTTCATCCTAAATTTTATAATGCTCATTTGAAGACTTGCCTGCCACACCAACACAAAAAAGGGAAATTTTCAGTGCCATAACAGCTTCAGTCTATCTTCATAGGTGGAGACCAGCACCACATTTTACAATGGGTGTGAGCCATTTATCAGAAGCAGTCTTAGAGTGACTTTGGGATAGCTAAGCAGGTAGCCCCAAAAGACAGCTGAGAAAGTCAAAATACCCAACCCTGCTTCCTCTATACCCATTTTTAAAGAGACTTATGGAAGTGAAAATTAAGTCTCTTAACGGATCCTTTTGCTTGGCTGGAATCTAACCTAAAAATACAAAATTTCAATCTGTCTACATTTTTGTCACATTCAGTAGCCATTGTGATTATCTCAAGGGGATATTTAATAGAGGGTTCTCCATCCAAGCACTTCAAACTATATTTAGCAATCAAGGCAGTCTCACATCCCAGTGTGGAAGTGAACAAGCTCTTATGTGGAGGGAAGCTTGAGAACCAAGTCATAGAAAACTTTGCCAGGATTGGAACAGAAAATCTGTGGCACAGCCAAGAAGATTGCATGGCTCTCAGCCCTACCTCTCAACCATAATAGATTCCTTCCAGTAAATACACAGGTTCAAAGAGAAACTCTAGGAATTAGACCAAAAAAAAAGCTAAAATTCATCAAAATAACTAGATAAATGACAATACTTAGGTCAAAGAAAATATTGTCCTGCTAGGGCTTGTCTTCCCTGCACCAGACAGCACAAGTTCTTCTGCATAAGACTGCTTAACCCAAGTGAGAACAAATGCCTGTACCATGACACAGGTGTGCCTCTAAAATCAGTAACAGTGGTTACTGAATACTGGTCTTACACAGAGCATTTTGTGCACCTGATAACCCTCATTTAACAGTGCACACTCGGGCCTTGGAAACACTGTAAGAATTTATTACAATGCTATTAATGTTGAAGCTGCTTTTTTGCCTCAAAAGAACTTTCCGTATTAGCATGGGCCCAGACTGAATGCAGTACATTAGACAAGTGCAAATGCATTTCACCTTTGACCACAACTTTGGTTTAATTCCAGCTCTGAAGGTGAGGGTACCACCAGAAAAACATACAACATTGGTCAGCCCAATTCCAAAAGCTTGGAAAGCCTTCAAATACTTGTTTTATATCAGTGAAATGTTTTTTGCCACTCAACTTGGACTTCTGAATTTAAGGGATCCTGCCCCCTGTGTCCTACATGACAGCAAGTAATCAACTCTGTGGCATCCTGGGGACAAAGGAACAGTGCCCTACAGCCACTGTCCTAGCACACTGCTAAGGTTATAACCACTTTTCTTTCTGAACCCCTGTGGTGGAGCAGGCTTGCCACACAAATCCAAAATCACTTAAATAGGTATCTAAACTCAGAGAAGCAGTTATGTGGTAACTGCCTGAAGCAGTGCAAAAAATCTGCTTGCCACTGAAATGAGAGATGATTTCAAGCATCTCATCAGCTCCTGGCTTTAAGGAGCCCATTCTTACTCGGCCTTTGGTGCCTTTTATAGAGCCACAGGAAGCCTGTTGATGGAAATGGAGGCTTTGCTTAAATAGCACTAGCAACAAATGACAGGTCCTAACTCATTTCCATCTCTGATGCAGAAAGACAGACAGACTCACATATGCATTTCCCTGCAGCAATAGCATTGTTTCCTTTGGAGACAAAAACCCCCTCCGTGTACAAGGCCCTCCCTGCAGCTGCTTCCTCCACCTACCCCCTCCTTCCCATCCTAAAGGAAAATGGCCCATGGGGAAGGAATATAAGCAAGACCATTACCCTGTCAAGTCTTCCTCCCTAACTGTTAAACTTCTTAAAATTTAAGGTGTTGGGGCTACTAAAGTCTTTTCTGAACCTGTCAGCACAAAGCCCAACATCTTAGAACATGATCTAACAAAAGGAGAGCTCGAAATGAGGCTTCCCCCCCTGCTCACGCTGGAGCCTGGCCAAAAGGGAAGCCACTCCTGACTCCCAACTCCCCCAGTGCACTAACACAGGTTCTTCAGCCTGGACAAGCTCACATAAATTAAAACACTGCTTGGTAACAATCAGCTACATCTAAATTAAGAATTGGGTATACAGTTTGCCTTTGCCGTTCACACTTTTACACTAAAATGACTCAGCCTGCCTGCTCAGTCGTAACTCTCCTCGCTGACACAAGAAGGGAAGGAAAAACCTGTCAATTCAGGGGTTTCACATTTTCATCTGCAAGTGGAGAAACCCTGCAGCTGAATGCTGTTTTTGGACATACACAAATATCACTCAGGTCGTCAATTAGTGCAAAGTGCATGTACTGTACTGCACCAGAAGGGTTTGGGAGCAACAGAATCCTAATGACAACACAACCATACACATAAAGCCCTAAAAATGGCTCTGAGTAGTATCCACACTTGTAACAGGAGCAACAAAAAGGAGCCACAACAAGGCAGGAGCTCTGACAGATAGAGCAAAGGCTGAGGATGCTCCTTTACCACTGCTTTAAAGCACACTTACAGTGGTAAAATGGACCAGACATCACACCCTGCCTCTGTGCACCCACACCTTTGTCCAAATGCCAAAACAAGTTCTAATCAGTGAGATACACACTCATTGCCGTTAGTTTCTCTCTCTAAACATGAACTGTTGCTTGAGGCTTTGACCTGTGACACCAAATTTCTGTACTGCAGGGATTCTTGTTCCAGTAACTGAGGCTGCCCCACAGAGCCTTAATGTGCAAACAAAGTTGGAGCAGCAAAACTGAGAGCAGAGCGCCTGTGACCTGAGGCAGAACATTTGCAGGAAAACCCTTCTTTTAGCATGCAAGGTTGCCAGGAACAGAATCAAAATTTAGTGTGTGATAACTGCTTTTGTGAGAAAAGCCAGGAAAACCTTTATGCTAAGATACATGTTAAGTTGGACACGAGAGACTCTGCCAAGCTTGCATTTTCATTTCCGACTGATTTAAAGGTCCAAGATGCACTATGCTTTACATTTAAACATGGATTTCACTAGTCAGAAAGGCTTCTTGTGGTTATAGCCTATTGAAGTTAAACTGCTTGACTTCACCTCAAAAATCAAGGTGAAAATTTCACAGAAGACTATAAAGAAAACTTGAAATAAAATAAGCAAGACCCACTTTTGCATGTTTCTGAATTTCGTCTGACATACCTTATGCTAAGAAACTGTGCCAAAATCCTGTGAAGCGCTATTATTTACTCTCCTTCACAGCAGACTAGAAAGGTTTTGCCCAGAGCCTTGCTTAGGTGCAACTGATTAAAATACAGTTCAAAAGAACCATGCCACCCAGCCAGATATGAAGAGATTTGTTATTCTAAGACTTAGAAATAGACTCGGTTGGATGCCAGAAATGAGTCTATCCAAGTTGTTGTTTAATAAATGAGTCTGTCTAAACTGAGATTTATCTCTCATATCTGCCCCTAAAGGCAGTAAGAGCTGCTTTTTTTTAATACTTACTTAACAATGTAATTAGTTACAACATGTTTTTGTTTCAATTATCAGTGACTAATAGGAGTATTTTGTGCATATGTGGTAACTGTCCCCCTTAAAATTACCAGAACCAATTGCGCAGTACGCTGTATGCATTTTGTTGTATTAGTTCTGTGCTTACATATTCAAGAAAATGCTTTCTGTATCATAACATTTCAAAAAACCCACTTTTTTTAAAAAAAGAACCACCTTTCTGATTAGGAAAAAAGCTTAGGGTGTGCCTTCTCATATGGAACAAGTTTAAAAAAAATCTCCCACTGCAACACATCTCAGCCCTGTGAATATCCAAGAGCAACCCTCTCTTCTTCAGTAATTACTCAGTGCAATTATTTAATTACCAATCAATGTTACTTTGTCCCTCTTGAGGTTTGTACTGGTGTATTGGGGGAATTCAGATGGAACTACTCAGTTGCTTTCTGGTGATTAATGTGTTCTCTATTACAAGCAAAGCTATTAACAAAAGGCACAATGTTATTTCAATCCTATATAAAATCCCACAATTACTACTATCTCCAAAGAAAAACAGGAATTTAAGGGCATGAGAGTTATTTAGACACTGCAAAGTCTCGTCACAACTGAAGAGAAAGGCTTCCAGACCCCAGCAACATTGACAAAGGATCTCTTAGGGAGCATGGAAAGAGTTAAGAGGCAGCTGCAGCACTCTACAAGCTACATCTGCAAGGTACAGCAGAGACAGGGGAAGGCAAACAAACCAAACTGAAACCATTCTTCAGCGCCCAGCCTCTTCCTCCTGTGATGTCATGCTACAAATTGCCTGGCTGCTCTGCTCTGCTCTCCAGAAGGAGCTGGGCTGGCAAGAGCTGCCGAGGGCTGTGGGCTGCAGGAACAAACACGCTCTGGAATTCAGTTTCTGCCCTGGCAAGCAGCTCCCTCCTGCTTCTGCTTCCCGCCCCATGGGGCCAGCCAGCGAGCCGACAAACTTGTTGTATAGAAAGAAGAGAGAGGAGGAAACGCAAGCGCCGACACTTCACAGCGTCCAGGAAATCGTTTCCTAAAGCACACGCTCCCAGTAAATTTGGATGGACAAGGCTTTGCCCTCACAATCTGCAGCCAAGAGTAAGGCAGAAAGTCCTACAATGGCTTCATTGAATGGAGGCGGGAAATGGAACTGAGCAAGCTTTGGGGTGACTTCATCTGCCACAAATGATGCATTTTCTGACTTTTGCAGACTGGCTGTGTGATTACAAATAGCACTCGGCAGAGAAGAGAAACTTCCTGGTGATTTCTGCTGGAGGTGTACTCCCCTGCCACAGAGCTCACCTTCCTTCCCTGAAGCTTCACAGCATAACAAACCTGCCAAAGCACACCGTTCAAATACATCTGACCTGCAAGTTCTTCTGGAATTTCAAAAAAGTTGCAATAAAAATACCAAAGAAGACGCCAAATCACAGGAATTTTTAACATACCATTATAATGGTAAGCTCTAATTGTTCCACTGAGGACTCCTTTAAATATACTTTGTATGGGTGTATCTTTAGCATGGTGTTTGTTCTTGGCCTCGTAGCGAACTGCGTAGCGATCTACATTTTCACTTGTACTTTAAAAGTGCGAAATGAGACTACAACTTACATGCTCAATTTGGCCATATCAGACCTGCTTTTCGTGTTTACATTGCCCTTCAGGATTTATTACTTTGTAACCAGAAACTGGCCATTCGGAGACTTTCTCTGCAGGATTTCTGTCACCCTCTTTTATACAAATATGTATGGGAGCATTTTGTTTCTGACTTGCATCAGCGTGGATCGCTTTTTAGCTATAGTACACCCATTCCGATCCAAGACTCTCCGGACCAAAAGGAACGCAAAGATTGTCTGTGTTGCAGTATGGATAACCGTGCTAGCAGGCAGCACACCAGCGAGCTTTTTCCGGTCCACAAACCGCCGGAACAACACGGAACAAAGGACATGCTTTGAAAACTTCTCAGAGGACACATGGAAAACCTACCTATCCCGGATTGTCATCTTCATTGAAACCGTTGGGTTTTTTATCCCGCTCATCCTGAACGTCACCTGCTCCACTATGGTCCTACGGACTTTGAATAAACCGATTACATTAAGCCGGAATAAAGTGAGCAAGAAAAAGGTACTCAAAATGATTTTTGTCCATTTGGTGATATTCTGCTTCTGCTTTGTGCCTTATAACGTTACCTTAATACTTTACTCCCTTATGAGAACACAGACCTGGGTCAATTGCTCAGTGGTGACCGCAGTCAGGACTATGTACCCCATCACTCTCTGCATCGCTGTTTCAAACTGCTGTTTTGACCCCATTATCTATTACTTCACATCAGATACCATTCAAAACTCCATAAAAAAGAACCGGTCCACCAGACCACGGGATGTCAGATTCTCTGAAAGGCCAGTTTCAGAAAGCTTCATTCAACACAGCCTTCAGACCATAAAAATGAAAATATTTGACAGTGACTCTACAATATAAACTATTTTAAAAGACTATTGGGACTAAACTGGAATTAGAAGCCTGCACATTTATTCAGCTGTGGACATATATTCTTATATGTAAAGGCTGTGCTTCCTTCACATCTGAAAAGTTTATTACAGGGCTGTAAAAGTGTTAAGGATAATAGCACACAGGAAAAGTATTTTAAAAATCTATGCCAAAGGTCTGTTCTGTCAGATTGTACATTAGAAATGAACTTTTGAGTTTAGAGGTTAACCAAAGTCCAAAGACTGTTTGTCAAGTCGAACACAAATGAAAAAGTTGGTTGATTTCCCTCCTGAAGTTAAAAGAGTTGCTCAATTTAATAATGATATCAGTTTTGAAGTTACTGAGGATGGGGGTGAAGCTACCTGCTCTACACTGCAGGAAAACTGCCCCACATTGTGATATCACTTCAGCTACTGTGTCTTCCCCAGTTTCCTCTTGTCTCTTTTACTCCTCCCCTGCTGTCTTTTTCCCTGAGCCTTCTCTTCTTAGGGACTATTACGTTCATAGGAGGCTTCAATCAGTGGGTTACAAGAACTTTGTTTCTCTCAGGTTTATCTGATAAAAATACATCTCTCTCCACAAGCCTGGCCCCCATAAAGCAATTAAGTCTCCTGGTAGTTTGGAGCATTTGGAAACGTCTCAGACAAACTGGTTTTTCTTCTCACCTCTCTCTCAGAAGCCTGTGTGATTAAAACAAAGTACCTTGTGATGACTGAAGTTAATGCTTTAGGTACAGTTCCACTTTATTAAACTCTTTTGTGAGAAGTTCTTAAACTCAGCATGACTTTTGAGGAAAATAACATCCTCTGAATAAGTTAATTTGATCTCAAAGTACGGTTTCTTAGAAAAACAAGACCTTTTCTAACTAGAAAATAAACACGTGCATCAAGTTGATTATTTCTTCCAGGAAGCTATTTGGTGTCCCAGAAAGAAATTCAAGATGCAGTAATTTTGGAGTTCAGCTTCCTCTTAATTTTTGTGTCCTAGAAATCATTTTAACATGAACATTTAAAAGTTCAAATGATATTTTCTTTCAAACTTTAAAAAGTACAAAAATAAAGTACTTGGGGCTACATGCTGGCAAAATTAATCAAAATACTTGGAAAAGTCAGCACCATGTAAAAGGAGGAATCTACATATATTACTGTTACCAACAGGAATATGTAGACAAAACTGCTTTAAAACATCCTGCTATATATGTTTCCCAGCTACTAGAACACTGTGTACATTTTCCTCAGAATTAATTTAACATCACTGTAAAATAAAATAAAATTTAAAAGGTAAAATAAGTGTTGTTTTTTCCTCCTCAAAAACAATGGAGTCAAGAATAAGAACTGAATTTAAATGAATTTGCACTTAAGATTTAGGGCAGTCAGCTGCAACACACATACAGCACTGAGACATTTTTACACCAGGGCTGTACACAGATGAGTAAATCAATGTTGGAAAAAAATGCATATTGAGCCATCAAACTATATGATATGTTGTTATCTGGATGAATTTATTTCCCTATGCAAAGCTTCTGTTTACTTGTTATAAATCAACCATACATTGCCTCCTACTTATGGGAAACTGAGTTACTCAATGACTGCTGGGAACTAGTTGACTGAATTTTAAATTTAACAGCATTTTCCATCTTTATCCACATAATTTATGAAAGGAAAATTCAAATAGTATGGGCTTAAGCTACAAAGATAGCATAGCTATAAATGTCTGCATAACATCTGAAATAAGCTATTATCTTTGTTGGGAATCCTAAGCTCTTCTAATTCATATCCAACTTCAAAAAAATGCACACAACTCTTGGCATGAGTAGAAATTCTCTGTTTTCCATATGCCACTGACAAATCCAAAGTCCAAAACCAGATATGAATCTCTAAAGTCTCGATGTCTCTCTCTCTAAGGGTTGTGTTTAATACTAGACTCCCTCCAAGAAATGTGAGACAAAAGCCCCTGATGTCACTGCTGGGCTGTTTCCAGGGTACTACTCCCCTGAGCTTGTCAAGGCTGTTACTCAATTGAGTGACAACTTGTTCAGCAACACCCCTCTGCCTTACAGCAGTGAGCACCCCAGTGCCTCACCCTGATAGATAAACAGAACCTACTCTTTCTGAGATTAAAAACTGCAGGGGAAAAATAAAAACCCATCACTGACAAAAGCAGAACAAGCAGACAAAGCCACATACATGAGTAACCCCCTTTAAACCAAACTCTCCTTGGTGTATTACCTCAAGTAGCCTGAAAAAGCACAGACAGTAGCTCTCTCTGCTTTGCACTCACTCTCCAGAGCAGCAGTTCCTGTTTTTTGAAAGAGCACAGTGCAACACAGTAAAACAGCTTTCTGGGAAGCTGTTTGAGGAAACTTTGTATTTTTTATTATTAACCATTTTCACTCTTTCACAGGAGAAAAAAACCCAAAACCACAACAAATATCCTAACAAAAAAACCCAACACAGTCAAAAAGCATCATCTGTAATGCTGAGAATCAGACAATTACTTGAAAAATTCCTGATCTGACTGACTCAGAAGAGGGGGAGTAAAACTGTACCTCCCACAACAAGCCGATATAAAGACAGGATACCAGCTATGCAGAACTGGATGAGGTTTCCTCCGCCTTTTCTGGTTCTGCACCAAGATTATCCTGGAGAGCTGTGGATGGAGCAATGCTTTCACTGGTACATTCCTGAACAAATGCACTTCCTCTCTCTGCTCTTGACTTCAATACCAACTCTTCTGTCTCTCTGGTAAGGTCTTATGACAAAATTTAAATGTAAAATCTAGATGAGAAGTTGCATTCCTAAGCCGTGCCAAGACATTTCAAATTAAAAAAAAAAAAAGGCTTACATTTTCAGAGCTCCTGAGGATCTGAATGTGTTGCAACCAGTACTTCCTGAAAGTGTATTATTTTTACTCATATGCCTACCCAGGGAGAGCTAGGAGTTCAGTTTTAGGATCAAAACTTTAAAAATTGTTCTTTGTAGTGTGGTTTCTTCATCTACAGAGAAAGAAAATGCATACTTCCTATAAAAATATAAGCAGGGCAAATTTAATTGATTCCAAGCACTGTTTTGATCTAAAGGCAGGCAGATATTGATAACCAGTTAATTAACTACAAGTTTTAAAAGACAAGGGAAAAAAATTTGCTATAAACACCTTAGGCTTACCTCAATATATCATTACTTCAAAATAAAACAATGTCCAATTTTACATTGTCTGCATTCAGCTTGAAATTTTCATTCTGGCTTTTGCAGAAAAATAATGCCAAGCAATTTTTTTTTCACCTCAGTGTACAAGTATTTCACATTTGAAGAAATACCAAGTCAAATATGTCTTCATATTTTTCTTCAGTCTTCATATTTTCATAAAAGTGTGTTAAAAAAAAAACTATAGAAAATACTTCAGGCAGCTAAGGTATCCTTAAATGAAATCAAGCTCAAAGCTTTTGTTTCTTAAGGAAGTAACCTCAGTCACAGAAATGCAAAAATTGAAAAAGAGCTCTTGAGAGCAGGTAAAAGGTAAGAATAGCTGACCAGACCCCAAACATGCAGCTAATCTACAGAGAGACAAGGCTGAATGCCTGGGGAACAAGATAACAGTAGGAGAAGCACACAAGGCTTTCTCAAGTGCTGCCCCATTTCATCAGTCATATCTCAGGACCTTCTGGGTCAGATATTTGCAGATATTTGTGTTCAGCAAAAATTTTTCTTCTCTGAGCTTGTTCTGTCTTCCTGTAAATGTGTGTAATGTTTATAATGTTCACAGCAGTAAAAAGTTAACATTGTGTGTGTGCATCAGGGGAACAAAACAAAGAAAACCAAACATCCTTTTGTTTCAAATCCTTTTGTTTCACTAGTTTCATTAGTGCCCCTCTCATTTCTTTAGAAAGAGGCAGGTAGGACTACGTTATCATTCAGTCTTTCCATATCACACCTGATCCGACAGTCTTCCAATCATCTCTTGCAAATGAGAAAGTGATTTGCAACTGCAGCTTCAAGCACCATCATAACCAAATATGAACTCAGCTAAAATTAGAGAACCCAGCGAGGTTCACTTTGAGACTGGTAGTTTTGAAAATCCCAACTGAGCACAGTATCATCTAGCTTTATTTATTCTTTCAAGTTATTTTTTAAGAGTTTTATTAATGAAAAGCAATTTGTTCATACTTTTCCAGCAGTAAATGTAATATTACAAGGTTCTTGCATCTAAGGCAGACCTGTGAATACTGACAAGTTCCCTTTTTTGCTAGACTATTGTCATTTAGATGTCAGGGTTTCTCGCATTTGAGCACCACTGACAAAATTAAAGAAGATACATTTCAAAAGCTAAGGCAAAATGTAAACCAGAATGATTCTAAATCTAGAGGACAGAAATGCCTGGGCTGCATTTGTTATCCAATTACCAGAATATTGAAAATATCGTATAAACACAACTATCACTGCATTAGCACGTTTACAGAACATACTAAATAGGGCTCATTTAAGATGAGCCAAATTCAGAAAGCCAAGCTTACACAGTCTGACACTTCTGCAAGAAGCTGCATGAAGAAGTTTTGCTTGGACAATTCTGGTTTGATACTGAAAAGCCTTTCATATTTATCACCTCACCCCATCCAGTTCCTGTCATACAGCTGCTTCTAAAGCAAGCTCAGCTCTTCCCGTAAGAAAACTGAACTTACCACACAATTAAAACAAATAAAAAGAAATCTTCCACACATTTTCTGGTCTTTTATAAAACCTACCACATTGTTGGAAAACTAAAAATTCCAGAGCTGAAAATTTGTATTTTAAATAATTGTTTTTTTCTACTTAAGAAGCAGTCTGCCCACTCTAGTTCTATCAGAACTAAAAGCTGTCCAGCAATAAGGGGTGAATTTTCTATAGTTTAAACCCGAGGACCAAACCACAAGCAGTTAAAAAGGAAGGCCTCTAGAAAGAAGTTCTAACCCTTTTATGATGAGATAAAAAGAATATTTTTGCAAACACATAGTTTTAATATTTCCCCTAACTCTATCTTTTTTAAACAGTTCCTGCCTTAAAGAACAAAGTTCTTAAATAACAATGTTAGCAACAGGAGGCATCCAAAATTAATGCAACCATCTTGGTAGTAATATTAAGTCTACCTCACATGACAACAACTGTGGGTAGGTTAACTCTGCTTTTCAGATGAATTCTGCTAATACTGCAGCTTTATGAAAGGAAGTCAAATGGAAAATTTCATTAAGTATGTAATAAAACAAGGACAAAAACAAGAATATCGATAGTGAAGCAAGATATTACCTTTTCAGCCTAACAAAAAATGTTTCATTAATGAACTCAAATCCGAAAACTTTTGGTCTACTTAAGTTATTTCCACTTCTTACATGTGAAAGAAAATTTACCACATATACTGCATCATGTTATTGTATTTCACATGCTCCACTGGGTAGAAAATGCAAAAAATAAAATCAGTACTGACTGCTGTCCAAGTAAGATCTGTGAGTTCTCCCAGCTGCTGGAAGGTGCAACAGGCATGCAGAGAGCGTGCCAAGCACGGGCTCTGGTGTGGGCAGGGTGACTCCCAAAGGGAAAGCACAGGGTGCTGGCAGTCCAGGGACGTAGCCAAGCCAAGTTCAGACCAGGCACAATCTACCTGGGTGAGTCTCCAGCCTCTGCTCAGAGCTCAGGAGAACACCAGGGATGCAGCTGCAGAGCTCCACACTCAGCTGTACCACGGGCACTTACCAGCCTGCACCTATCCCATTTGGACAGGCAAACCCAACCCAAAGGAACAGCTTCCACCAAACCCAGAGGGATTACCTTTCTGGAGGATGGTGAACACTATGCCTGCTCAACAGCTGTGAACACGGGCACCCACATCCCCCACAAGGGCTTTTTATTACTGGAAAGTTACTGTAAGATTGTGATACAAACACAACTGAAGTACTATATATTTATACAGTATAAAAGCAGGCACAGAATCACCCATTTGGCCTACAAAAAAGCAATTCTAACGTCGTGCTTTTATGCATGCAATAACTTAAAGAAAGTGCAGCATGAAAAGAAACAAAAATATCTTCTAATAATATATAATCTGACAGTTTGACATGATACTAGTATCACCTTAAGAGCTTGAAAATTGAGCACACAGCTGGGAAAGAAACCCCAAAGCTCCACACCAGAATGTTTGTTTGGCACCAACTTTGCTTCTTAACAAACTAATTTTACCTTCCATAGAAACGTTACCAAGAGAGTGAGTCAAATGACACAGCAATAATGTAAGAAAGAGTAATAAAAGGTTGTGACAGTTATTCAGGACTTTGGCTCAGATAAAATAAGCCAGACCAAAACAAAAACAAAACCAACCAGTCAACAATAACAACAACACCTCAAAAACCAAATCAAAACTTCATTTTATTAATTTTACCAGTCTGACTACAGAGATTCATAAAACTACAAAGTTGGAGAGCATAGTGCCATCCAAGGAAGGAGCAACAGGGATACAGTCACAGAACTTAACCCAAGCTTTATTTACTTTTGTATTTAAGGAGACAGTTACATCAAATTTGCCACAATTCAGCAATATTTTACAAAACTGAAGAACTGCCAAGATACCTCCCTGAATTCTAATATATTTTTCCCTCATGGGCAATCTTTAAACATTCCTCCAAAGTATTTACAATGCAAATATAGCAGTGTTGAAGGATGAAAAGCTGAAGTGCAAACTACCTAGAAATATAGTAGTAGAACTAAATTCCTACAGCTGTGATACGACCACCAAAACATTGAACTGCATTAAAATAAATTTTAAAAAAAACCCTTAAAACCCCAACAACTTGAAAAGCAAGGATTCCTAGAAAACTATTCCACTGTTCCTTGTTACTTATAATCAGCCAACCTTAAAGAACAACAGACTAAAGAAAAGTCTATCATGTTAATGCAGACTTATTTCTGTGACTAAATCTGTACTTGGTACTGGTGTACAAACAAGGTATCTTTATGGTGCACCAAGAGAGCTGGCAGCTCCACTGACCACAGCCTCTAAGTCCCAGCTCCCTGTCATAGCTGTAAATCTATAACCAGAGCAATCCTGACACAGCCTGGGTACATGACCTCCACGTGAAAACACAACAGCAACTACAGGCAAGATACACAGCACAAGCAGCCACCTAAAGCAAACCTAAGCATAATTACACAGCCACCTCCTGCTTATCTACCTTTCATGCTTTAAGGAAGGGGGAAACACAATTATGAAAAGTAGAATTAAGCATATGATTTGCTTCTACTAACCTTAACAGACAAAAACTATAAATCTAGTTTAGGTTTGTCATTGAGACAGATGACAGTGCAAAGTGAATAATCCCATTGTAAAATACCTGTTTAAAATAAACAGAATAAGCAGAATAACTGCTTCCTGGAAGTACAGACCTGTCTCAAGTACAGTGGATACATAAATATCCAAGTTATAGAAGTAAGATTTATATCCCCCTTATTAGAGAAACTCTATACCCTAAAGCGGTAGATGCAGTACAGAAAAACCTAACATTCTTAATCAAGAATGGCATCAAAATGTCACAGAATGAAAACTCTGCATAGTTGCTGTGTCTTAGGTAATCCCTTTGGTCGTGTTTGTACTTGAAGCAAAAGCATCTTAAGGGTAGGGCTGACTTGGTAGACCTACAACAGATAAACCTGTTAACACTGCTAACATAACCAAAATCCTCCAGTCCTAGTGACTGCTTTATGCACTTTGTGAGTGCCTACCAAGAAGTGAACACACTGTCAACATAGACAAAAGCAGAAAACACAGGACCTCAGCTTTTAATGTTCTGGCTTCTCTTCCAGTAGCCTGGAGGATTTGCTCAAATGGTAACACCCAAGCATGAATAACAGCTTGAGTCATCTTCACGATAAATAGGAGTGGCAGGGAAGATTTTCAAAGTGATGGGAGAGACAGTGAAAACTGTAATTCCCTACTCTTCCTGGTTTTTCAATTTGCCTTCAGCTGTTGAGGCAGATAAAAGGTTCAACCCTCAAAAAGCACAGCATGGTTTCATTAAAGGAAACTCTTCAGGAGTACTAGAAAGGCAAGCATTTGTTAGCGTGTGTGTACATATATAGCCAAAATAAAAAAGCATATAAACATAAATATATTAATATATTTTTATTACACTATGTGGTACTTTCACAAATACTCAAAAAGCAACCATCTTACAGACTCCTAAAAATGTGCCCTGTATGATAACGGCAAAATCACAGAAGGTTTTCCAGCCACAGCTGTGACAACTGAAATGTCATAACCTTAAAAAAATGTTGAGCACACGCAGCAGAATCAGAATGAGCCTTTAGCACTATCACGCCGAGGAGCAGTGGTGGTCGTGACCTCTCTCGCCCCACGTGCTTCTGGAACACACTCATGATCCAAGCAGAAGTATATTTAGTATGTACAGACAGAAAACCTCAAATATGGTCTCAGTTCCTTTTTAAGGTTAAAGCTGCATACTACTAATGTAACTTTGTCAAAAGGAGTGTGATGAGCACGTGACAAGCCACCCTTTGGTGACGCTTCACTTGTTTTGTCCCCTGCAAGAAAAACCCTAGAAACTTCCATATTAGAAATCATAGCCCATTGCAACTTCCAAGCTGAGACAAGATACCAGGTGCCTAAAATCCAGAAACTCTCAAGACCTGAGAGATTTCTGCATGTGCAACCTGATGCCTGCAATTCCTGAGGCGCCTGTCTTGACACCGGTGAAGCTCCCTGGGTAGATTGCACCCTGCCAGTGAGCATGCTTGCAGATGTTGTCATTCTGGACATGCTCAGCGCTTTTTTTGTGCCTCAGGCTGTCCCCCATTCACAAATTAGGTATTGCTGTATCTGAGGAAAGGCAAAATTTAACAGGCACAAAGGGAGTATGCCTGACATAGACTAGCTTTCCCAAGAGAAGCCAGCTGCTGTGCAGAAATGTGCACGAGTCCTGCAGCCCAGAGGGAAGACAGCACAGGAAGGCGTGACTCATTTGCCAGCACTGGAGTCACTCCTGGCTGAGCCCATGACTACACCTGGGGCTGGCATCACAACGAGCCACAGCCTGTCCTGAGGCCTCATGGGCAAGTGGCAAAGCACAGCTTGCACCCACATAACTACACATTCTCCACTGCTAATCCATACCAGCAGCTGAAAATAGTCCTGAGCTGCATTATGCCTCTGATCTTGCCTAGACATCGTCCAGAGGAGAGCTGACAAATGCCAGAACAGGCCAAGGAACACATTACCAGGGAAACACCCCTTATGATGGTGGGGCAGTACGTAAGCCCGAACTATTGTCCCTTTGAGGCCAGCAGTACAAACTCAGCCCCAAATACCCAGCCTTTGCTACCTGGCCTTACTTGGCCGCCTATCAAAAAGATTTTAGATTCATTCTTTTAACACATCAGTAAACCATTTATTCAGTAACCTAATACATCAAATGTTAACGGTGTGACCATTCCTACTTCTTCCCGATTTAAAAGGAATCACTTCGGATGTCAAAACCAAAGAGGATTTTAAACTGCATGTAGACACCTACCTTCGGAGGAGCTGTAGGACTTCAGACACACCTAACAGAAATCCCTACTGAGAAGGATACAACACACAAGAAAATATATTAACTCCTCTTTCTAGATGCTCAATTCCTCCTTACAAGGAGCACAGAAACCTAATTTGAAATTGTATATCCAAGGAAACAGGCACTAAGCACTTGAGAACAGTGAACTCCACAGTAACTGTGTCCTTGTACCAATGAAAGACCAGGAGGCTGCATAGCTGAGCCTGCTCTATTCCAAAGTACTAAGGAGCACTTGCTGACCTGTAACTACTCACAGCTTTACTCTGACCTGGATTTGTCTAACACTTTTTATGCAAATCTTAAACATACTACTTAATATTTTTTTCCTTAATGCATGATCAAAGTAGGTCTGCTGTTACTCCAGCTCAGCGAGTTCGTCATATTAATGCAATAATATATTCTTTGGGAATACATGGTTTTGAGCACGAAGGCACTTCTGCTGCAGTGAGCTGCATAATTTAAAACCAACAGAAGTCTTTGGTGTGGGATGAGGTATTTAAGTATAAACACTGACTACACAGTTAGTTGACAAATACTTATTGCAACATTGAGTTATGTTAAATCAACGCTGCGTGATAAAACAATACTGTAGATTTCATTGCAAATGTTGAATTGACAATAGAAACCACAGAAAAGAAGAAGCTAAAAAAGGAGAAACATTATGGAGCACAGTTTAGGCAATGCTCCATGATACAAGTTATAAATAAAGCAAAGCACACTTGTCTACTTCTACTTGTATTTTAACCATTAAGAGAAATAACTTTATGAAGCTATCTTGCTTCAGTCATTAAAACTCCAAAACATACTACAACTCCAAATCAGAACATATATCAATACTGGTGTTCCTCCCTCCTTATAAAAATTAAAACACTAATTAGGACAGCACGTGTTAAAAAGCAATACAGCCAAAGAAGGCTACAGTGTCAATGGCTGCAGAACAATGCACTGCTTTAGTTTTACATCTATTTGTTATTCACACAAAAACCAACATGAAAACCACAGCTGAAGTTACCAGACCAAGGCAGGCTGTGAAGAGAATTCCCTTTAGCCTGCCACAATGAACCTTCACATTTTGTTCTGAGCTGTTGGAGGGTTGCAGGAGGTGATGCACCTGACCCTCATCCCTGTTAACAGCAAGAGCTACCACGCAACCTTTTAAAACTCCAGTCTAAGAGAAATACCCCTTGGAATACTCCTAGTGCTCACATGGATGAGCTAACAAGTTAACAGAACTATGGTCTGTAGAGCTAACGAGGAAAGTGTGGAGTGCTTCTGTCTCTAACTTGCTTTACCTTCAGACAAGGCTGCAGTTGCCCTTCAACTCCAGCACAGAAGAACAAGACCCTTTCACTACCCCAACACTGTACATGTGAAAGGGCATTTGCAAGGAGCACATTCTCTAAGGAGCAGCATGAAAAACACAGTACCTTGCTGGTACCTCCCCATTCAGAGCTTGTGAGCAGAATGGAAGCTGAGAGGCAGGGAAATACAGCTGGATTGCTTTTCAGATACAACAAATATACTCCACAGGCATCTACTTCCTTGAATGGCAAAACCAAAACCACCCCACAGGTATTTCATTCAAAATAGATTGAACAATAACTGACTTTGTGTTTGATTTACTTGCCTGAAAACCTATTCTTCCTTGTTTATTCCTAACAAACTGCAGCAAACAGCAGAAATACTTCAGTCAAAGATGTGTCATGGCAGCTGACAGGGCTTTCTCTAAGGGAAATTCAGGTATTCTGGAATTTGTTCACATAACCTTCATTTGAGATATTCAAAACAATTACTTTTTTGGGTGGCCACAAGGGAGGTCAAATTGATAGAATTATGGAAAAGGTTGAGCATGAACTCCCAGGCTGGCAGGTAACAAGTTATCCTTTTCACAGGAAACAGATTTTAACTATAGAAGGGTTTAAATCATATTTCTGTAAGTATGATAAAAATGAAGCAAAGGCTATTCAGCATCTTTGAGTCTAAAGTAATTTCAGTTCCCTTTAAAATTACGAAATCAAAATAGTTCTCAAAATACCGTGAGCACAAATTCAAAGTAAAGAAAGAATACTGTACAGTGTATTTCTATTTTGAAAATAAAAATTATGCAGCATTATTAACATATTCTAAGCTGATCTCCACATAATCTTTATCTGAAGCATCATAACCTCACTGGTAAATATTTGAGTGGTTATATAGGACTTCTCCTTTCAGGGTTTGATAAAGATTTAAGAAAAAGGAAGTACGTTTCACATGATTTAGTCAGTATGTATTTGCCTCTTTTTAAAACCAAGAATTATTGAGAAGAACCTTCAGCTGGTTTCCACCCTTTATTTTGTCTAGCTAGGCTTTTTTTGTTTTTGTTAAAAGAAAGGATGACCTAGAATTTCCTTCCTAAAGCACAGATGACTGAATCAGCTAGCTATGCAAAAGCAATAAACATACTCACAATGAATAGCTAAGGAGTAATATATTATCTTCAGAAAACAGTAAAAAACACAATCTTTTCTATTCACTTGATGCAGCTTCCCAAGTCAGGTAAAGGGCAGATGAACTTGAGACTTTTTTTTTCAGAGAAATTATACAAGGCATTTTTCCTCACAAAAGCTCTGTGACAAGTAAAACTGCAATAAATTCAAGCTATTTGGTATTAAATTGCTCAATTCTTTTAAATCTCTCAAAGTCCTGCTTTTTAAAGCAGTCAGGAGAATGAGCAATGACTGAAGCAGACAAGCCTTGTAATGAAAGCACAACCTGGGAGGTTGGAGGACACAAGAACTAAACAAAAATACATAGCAATAAGTAGGGAAATTGAAGTTGCATTAAGCAAATATTTGTAAATAAATGTTTCTCAGAAGTTTATATTCTTATTTACTAAGCTAGATGTTTTTGGGTTTTTTGCATAAGCTTTACTCATAACATGATTTTCTTCTTCATTTTAACAATTTTTGGGGGAAAAAAAATTTTAAAACTCCAAAAAACAAAACCACTCTTTAACCATATGAGGACACTTGAACTTTCTCGAGATTCCATCTTTCTTAGACTGTTTACAATTAACCCCAAGAAACCACTTACGGTGAGACATTCTTTAGGAGTAAGAAGAAGGCATCTGGCTTTTCTCTACTCCTTTATCAAGTGTTTGGAGGTTCAGAGGTATTAACTGGTATGAACTACACTTCTCTAATTGCTTGCCCATTCTTGAGGGAATTGCTAATTAAGCAGACACTTGCAAACCTTGTACACCATTGCATGGAGACAATACCCAGAGATCAGGAACTGCAGAAGAACACAGTAAAAACCATTCTTTTGTTCACCAGCTAAGCCCTTCTGGGATACCTCAACACCATCCTGAGTCAGCCATGTAAGTATTTTCTCCTGTTTCTAATTAAGTTAAACTTTTCAGGCAAAACCAGCCAATATTCAGATGTGAAGAAGGGGTAGATTTTCTGCACTAGAGGACTCATGGCTCTACATTTCTGTGTGGGGCTTCAGGTCCTTTGCTGCAGTGACCCAAAGAGTCAGCAAGACATTTTGGCACATACACTGTTTTACTACCCCTCCTCAACTCCTGAGCACTCTGCCATTTACAGCTCACAGCCCTTCCTTCCTCTGTGGGCAGCCAAAAGAGGCAATGGAGGCCAGCACAGAATCTTGGGGTGCCTGTCCTGGCTGCCACAGTTGCCCTCAGCTTTTATGGGAAACCTGCTGTGCCTTCTGGTGCCAAGCCTCCAACAATAGGAGACACTCACTGTCTGGAGCCTGAGGAGACCCAGACCAGGTGATATGGAGGTCATGAAGCAGCAGAGCCCCTGGATACATGGCATGCACATTTCTGTTCATCCTCTCCACTGGGCTTCACTCCACATCCTTCTCTGGCACTAAGTGATCTTTGTAGGCCCCTTCCAACTGAAATATTCCATGCTATTAACACTCAAATCAGCCACCCCAAAATAGTACCAAACACGTCCCTCTAGGAACTCAAGAGGAGAGAGTCAAAACATGAAAATACATTCAAGCAGAGCACTCAAAAAACTGGAATAACCCTGTGCTTGTTGATGACATTATAATTTCACAAAAGCCTGCAACACTCATAATTTTTGAAAACACAACTCTCTGGATTTTCCAGTCTGAAAGTCCAGGTCTAAATTAGATTATCCTGCATTCCTTGTTTGAGTTATTGGGTATAAACTGGTGGATATAGTGTACTGCTCATGTGCAAGCTGGCTTCAAGCTGGTTTGTAGAAGGTAGCAGGAGCCACTCCCTGCTTGTAGAGTCAAACCCAGGTATCTGTACCTCTGTCTTTTGTCCTCTTAAGATTACAATTCCTATACACCTTTTCCATGCTTGCAAGTTTCCTAAAATAGTGTCTGCCTCTTAAAATACTGCTTCCTCTCCAGAACTAAAAGATATAGGATTGGTTCAAAATGGTTCCTTTATGTCTCTCGGTCAAAATTAGCAGCCTCTACAGTCTCCTGCTTCATGGCATAAATAGCCTATTTCTGGTTTATAAGTAACAAACAATGGAAAGAAACAAATGTTTGATTTATGGAAATACAGCCTAAAAAAACAACCCAACCTTCCAGCATTTTATTTTAATCTCATCCCAAAAATACCAAAGTGACTGAAATACAAGGGACAATGCAAAACAATATTTTAAGTACTATTAGCAAACATGTCAGATGCCCAGAACTGAGGCCCTATTGCCAAGTAGGAATAGCAAGTGGATAAAAATTAACTTTCAAATAAAAACACAAAGTTTATTGCTGACTTTGGTACCAAAACACAGCTAAGGGTATTACCCTTATGATTTGTGCCAGACTAGTAAAATGATGCTGGCTTACAATCACGTAAATCAGCAGCCCTATGTTGACTTCTTCTTCTGATATGCTCCCTTTTTCTAAAACCAGAAGACATGCCAAAACTAATCCTGTTTTGCTCTTTTAATTTATTTTTCTAGAACCAAATCTCAGTGAAACCACAACTTATTCTACAGAGTTGGGTGACTTCTTTTTTTCTAGGTAAGCACATTACACAAGGGCAAACTCTACTTTAAAGTGTTACTTACGGATTGCCAAGCCAGAGACTCCATAATTCGATGCTCACAGTGTTCTAGGTGCTTTATCATTTCCCGTGTTAGGCTGGGTTCTGCTCTAATAAAGCTTTCAATCACCTTGTAGAAGTCAAAAGCTTTTAAATCAAATACATTGAGAATCCATGGGAAAGACAAGTCTGTTTCAGCACTGGTACTGTCACTTTGTGAAGCATTTCCTGAAGGGAAAACAGACTAAAATTATCACATATTCTACATTCTTCCACTTTTGATGTTTTTTCCTTTTTGTATTTATTGAATCATTGCTAGTTCAGACATTTCAGTGAGCTGCTTTTTGTGTTTTGGGTGGTTTTTTTACTGTTTACTCTATATTAGAATAGATGGTAATAACTATCAATAAGTAACAATGCAATTAAGGACTTTAGATTTAACTTACTGCCATAGGTAGCCATGACAACCTCAACAGCACATGCCAGAAGAGATGTGTGGAAGATGTTATCATTCAGAAGTTTGCTGAAGAGAAAGGAAGTTATTAGTACTTGACCCAAGACTTCAAATAGCAGACTTCAATAACAAGTTAGGGGCAAGTACCTGAAATTCTGCACTGAGAGGCGCTCTTCCTCCTGAAATAAAAAAATCAGACCAAACTTGTGAATATTCTTAGTATTGCTAGAGGTACTGCCAGTACTAAGATAGCAGTACTAAACTTACCGACTTCAGCATGGACTCCATTACTCTGTAATAGAGACGCACTCCAAGCTTGTACCTCTGTTAGAATGAGAAATTCAGGAATATTACAAGAGGTTTTAACAGAATACAACAGGCTGACTCTTGTGTTTTAATGATCCAGAACATTCCAGTTTTTGACAGAGCCACTATAAACAAGTTACTATCCCCAGTTCCACTGGTCAATAACACTGGAGAGGCCTCAAGGGCTACTAAGGTGTGTGACTACCCCAACCACATGAAGATTTAACCAAGAATAACAACACAAATTGTGTTCACATTGATTCACAGCTAACAGGACAAAAAAGCAGAGCTGACAGACAGGAAGGAGACTGTTGAGTACAAACTTGGTTGGATTTATTTTCCGAAATCCTTGTTGAAAGCATGGCTACTGTCCTGACTTTATAAGGAAGTGAGTCACTTTTGGCAGTTTTAGGCCAAGTTAGCCTAACAAATGCAAATATATGTTTCACTTAATGTATTTTGCCCAAAAAAATTTCCTTTCTTCAGTAAAGTACTTCCAACATATTTCCACCCAATTCCTATTGCTCCTTACATATTAAGAGGAATTTCTTAAATGCTATCTTTACAGTGCTTCCTTAATTTGAAAAGCATACTGTTACTTTTCACCTTTACTGATCTACACTGAATGAAGGCAGTCAATAAGTCAGGTCTCACACCAGCTAGTGCTAACTAACAGAGCTCAAGTGAGTGATATTCAACCCAAACACTTACCTGTGAGCCAATTTCAGCCCATCCCTGGCCAACTGCTTCAGCAAATTTCTTTTTGAAGATGTGGTCAAAACTTTCCACTCTTTTCAGGATGCTATCCTTAGGGTTCACTGTGCAATTCTAAATAAGTACAGGAAGCAAATTAGGGGAAGGAAAGGCAAAGAAAAGACATTGTACTTCAACAACACTTCAATCATTTCAATGACTAGAAGTCCTGCTTCCCTTTGTAACGCCTCAATAAAGTCATCAGCATAAATAAAAATGAAGTATTTAAAAGACTATTTAAAAGAAGTATTTAAAAGAATGCTGTACATATTTTTCTCTTTTTTGTTTCCCTTTTATACCCCCTTTCTTTTCCATTCAATATATACATAAAAGAAATTTTAATATGTAGCTCAGTAACTAAAGTATTTAAGCACTTAAAAGGTTCCAGTACACGACAGTTAGAGAGAAGTGGTTTCTAAAATGACTAGTTACATTTAAACCAACCCAATAAAAATGTACTTTTTCAAAAACATGTGCATCAGATCTACAGGTGTACATTTTGGTTGAGTGATAATTCCAAGAATCCTAAACAAATCTTCTTTGTAGTCACTTACATTGAAGTACTTGATGAGAGTATCTGATGGTTTATCAGTTGCTGAGTTTAAAATCATGATCAACTGCTGAATGTTATTCATTGCCGCTCTGGAAAAACACAATAAAATGCGTAATAAGCATTAAGGTTGGCTTGACAGTTTCCAGAGACTGAATAGCAAATCCACACACAAAACCATTATAATTTCAGTTCTCACTCCAGCTATCAAACAAACTATTTGGGAAAATCTATCACACTGTGGTAATTACTATGAATTCTAACAATGCAGTTTATCTAATTATTTACAGATGGATTGTGACAATTTTAATAACAAATTATTCTTCTATGGTATTGTTACTTCCTGAACTTTTCATTGTTGTTTCTGGTTTTAAGCAGAATTTTGTGTGTTTGTGTCATGGTTTAATGTAGTTTAGTTTTCAGTTAAGGAAAAAAATCCAGGAGTTACCAAAGTGATTCCCTGTAAGGACCTTGGCAGCTTCCTTCGGACCGGACAGAACCAATCAGCTGGCTAGTTTTGAATACTGACACTTTGTTAAACCACTTAAGAGGGCTGAATACGCCTCTGTGAAATCCCATTTAAAGATGAACAAGCCCTGGGAAAAGCTCTCTTGCTCCTGGCCCTTGAACAGGTGACGGGGTGCTGGCCCGGCCAGGCCCCGCTCTGCTGTGCCGGGCCCTGCTGTGCCACGGCCATGGCCGGGCCGGGCTCGCTCCGCTCGGCAGCCAGGTTGGCTCAGTGCGTGGCACAGCTCAGCTCGGCTGAGATTCTGCTGCTCCTGAGTTCCAACCATGGCTGGCGGGCCAGGCTGGCTCTGCTCGGCTTCGGATGGAGCCAAGCCAGGCCGCGCTCCAGCCGTGAGCTCCGCAGGCATGCTGGTGGCACTGCGGAAAATGACGCGGCTCAGAACTGAGGTGGCACCCCAGGGCTGGAATTGACCGTGGCAGGGGCCAGCAAACAGCCATGCAGCCAGAGCAGCTGCTGCCCTGCAGAGATCACATCACCATCCATAGGCCTGGGCGAGACATTAACTCTCTCACTGCACAGATGAAACTTGTAGGCATCAATCCTCTCTCAAGTGAGAGGAAAGGGTGAAGACACAAAGAAAACAACATGGAGACACTAAGGTCAGTGAAGAACGAGTCAAATCCCACATGGGAGAAGAATGAGGAGATGCCTTATTCTTGGGCTGAAGTTCTCTTGTAAGGCTGTGGTGAAGATATAATTGATACATCAGACTTTTTTTTTTCCCCATAATTCATGGAATGCACTGGGGGGATGTAGCATTCTAACCACAGCCATGGGCACCCATGTTGAAGCAAGCAAATGTTGAAGTAGGTGTGCCCCAATGAGAAGCTTGAACTGAGAGAGATGAAAAACATGAGAAACCTTGCCCCAGGATCGAAGAAGAAAACCTCTGCTCCCACAGATAAAAACTTTTGTTTCTGTACTAGAACAGCTCATCCTTAAAATTGTACCCAATAAGCAGAAATGCCCCGTGGTGGTAATTGTGGGAAGACTACCGAACCGTGGGAGGGACTTCAAGATAGCAGATTTTCTGGGCAGCTGCTATTCATGAAAATTAAAACCACAAGAGAACTGTTTCTTGTGGAAAAATCTCCACGGCATGACAGGAAAGACTCCTCTCCCTAAGCGAACTGAAAAAAAGAAGACTGTTTTAGAGGTGGTAAACTGACTGGAAGTTCCAGGTTTTGTCTCTTTCCATTGTTAGTGGGAAAGGAAAGAAGGGCTGGGAGGAGGAGAAGTGTTCTGAAGGTTTATTCTGATTTCTTATTACTTTTTTTTTAAGTTCTGTTAATTAAGTTTTCTTTATAGCCTTTAAAGTTTTAAGGCTGCTTTGCTCTCCTCCTAATCCTTATCTCACAGCAGAAAATGAGTAAATAACTCTAGTGAGTGCACTGGCTTTTGGCCAACCCACTACAGTTTGTCTGTTTCAAACTTCTCTATCATTTAAACTCAATTTGGCTCTCATCACCAGTCAAGTTAGTGCTAACCAAACACAAATGTGTTCAATCATTGCAACCCTAGCAGTAAAATGCATTTTTCCTTAATCTACTTTGTAAAAAGTACTGGTAAAAATCACTTCTGCCACAACTCTCCTAACGATAAAGAAAAGCATAAGAACACTTGAAAAACATAAAATGAAAACATAAAACTCATTCTCATCATGCTCATAACTAGTACTTACAGCCTTTTTGTACGCTAATTTCTACATAAATGACCAGATGCAAATCCACTGATAAAAATTATTAGATTCTCTCCAGTGTCAGGGGGCTTTAAAGCAGATTCTATGCATCTAGGTTCAGAAATACAACACTGTAAGGCAATTCAAAGGAATAAGCATGGTGCTTTCAGCATATACTATACAGGGTTCTGTTTCATCAGGGAGAGATAAGGATACACTTTCCACTCTAAGGTGGTGATCAAACCTTTGCTGCCATCTACTGACACTTCTGTGGCTTCATGAAAAACAGTTACTACAGCCCAAAATCAGTGCTGGTGAATAGGCCTTCACATGAATTGCTTTAAATAGCATCAGTTTTGGAAAAATCAGAGCAAAGCCCAAGGGTGGATGGGGAGAATCTAAGTATCACTACACTTCCTCTCAAGATACAAGTTGGTTTAGCACATTTCAAATTTTTAGCAACGCAGAAACTTCATACTCCTGGACTTTCTTAATGTCAGGGAACTTTAAGGAAGCATCTTGGCCATTGTTAGAGGGCTTTATATCTACTAAAAGTAAAAAGTATCAGTGATCAGAACTACAGTATAGTTTATGAAAAAACCAACAAAACCAAGGCCACAGTTCCTTAAAAATTAAGAAAATACTTCTCTAAAGATGAGTATTTCTAGCTACGGTATTAAACAAAAGAACACATTCAAGAGAAGAAGTCATACCGAACAGGAGTCTGTGGAAGTATAACATTGATTTCCTCATCTGGATTGTTTTTTAGTGGAGTCCTCTCCAACTGCGAGCTACAGAAATGGAAAACAAACTTATGAAAGACCAATACAATTCAAAAGACAATGTTTTCTATAAAGACTTACTAATCTGAAGACAAAAATGTGTAACAGATTTTTAGACGATCTAGATGTCCAATTACTATAGTTGTTTAAATTCCCAAGTGGATCTGCTTTGAGCAAGATGTTGGACTAGACAAGGTCTAAAGTTTCCTTATGAGCTTTTTTACTTTTATAGAATTCTGTTTATAAACAGCTTAATTCATATGTATTAGAGATGGTATTAGTTGCATTTTAATCCAATTTTAAATTAGTGTATTTTCATGGCATAGATAAATTCAGACTCACATGGTGAGCTCACATTAATTATAGAGATGTTGAATTGTCAAAAATAGCTAGCATATAAGTGTAGGACTGAAAAAAAAGAATCAAACAATCATAGAATGGTTTAGGTTGGAAGGGACTTTTGAGGGCTACTTAGTCCCATCCACCTTCAATAACCAGGGACATCTTCAACTAAATGGGGGTCCTCAGAGCCCTGTAAGCCTAACCTTGAATGTTTCCAGGGATGGGGCATCGGCATCCACCAACCAAACCATTCAGTGCCAGCTGGCTCAGAGCCATAACCACCTCGGGCACATCTAATCAGCTAGCATGACATGCCTCTTCCTGATGATTCCTCAGTTTTCCCTGGATGACAGGGCCTTGCACAGAGTAAGAGTTAGAGCAGAGCTTCCAAATAATTTTAGGCATTCACAGTCATATGTTCCCTAATTATTTAAGTGACTATATAAAGCAAGGCTGGTGATGCCAGAAATACCTTAGCTGAGCTACAAAGCTAGTAGGCCATGAGGACAGAGAGATCTCCATTTACAGCACAAGGGGGCAGAGAGAACACAAGTTCACATTCTCTATTATGGAATGAAAGCAGTAAATGGAAGTATTACCATGCTATGACATCAGGCTGCAGAGTCTCGTCGTGATTCAGAAACAGTCTCGCGTCTATATCTTTGTTTTTGAGATAGAGCTCGTCATACTGTTTCAAGATAACTTCAACCTCAAAAAGACATTGAAAAAACCCCAAATTTATTTTACAGGAACAAGTCTGACTTGTTCTACTGAATAACATAAGTTATTCTAATCTACTGAATAACATAAGTTATTCCTACTTCATGCTGAAATGCTAAAAGAATGACTTTGGAGTTCACAAAGGTACTTCTTATACAACAGCTGAAACATAGCCAGAGGAAAATTACTGTTTGTAAGAGAAAACAATCCAAGATCATAAGAAATTTTAAAATGAAATGTAGGTCTTGACACTGTAAAAATAGGCAGATTAGCAAACAGACCTGCAAACCAAGCTAACATTTCCACATTTTCAAATCTTTCCTTCCAGAAAAAGGGATGGCCCCAAGAGCAGGAAATGTAAAATGTTTGTTCTTAAAACAGCTGTTGGCCAATTGGCTCAGTCCCTGTCTTTGCTGGTTTGGACAACAAGGCCTAAACTCAAACCTTTTTCTCAGTAGGAGTTTGCTCATTTTATATTAATATATTTGCACTGGAGTAGCTCTGAAGAGACATGCCTATTGCTACAAAAATAAACTTGTTATTTCATAGCCACACTGTAGTTTTTTTAGTAACTGTTAAAAGTTTCTTAATTGACTAAATCCCAGATTGATATGGCTTCACTTTGCCTGGAAAAATTTATTGGATTTTTAAAAAATATTTGTTTAATTACTTCTTTTTATTTTTACTTTGAGTGACTAACATTAACTGAAAGTCTGCAAATTTTTTATCTGGCCCTCCAAATCTGCTGCTGTGCTCATGCAGAAGTAGGCAGCCCCAATTATCTGCTCCCTGAACCCTTAATCTTATTAAATGATGCTGTGCTCTGGCAAATTCCTTTTAGAAAAACAGGCAACAATGCATATGAACCCAAATTAGTCCCCTCTCATCTCAAGAGAGAGAAAGCTGCAAATACCTCCTACATAGCTTTGCTTCTTACCCTCCTTCTTTACCTTTGCCAAAAAGATTTGCTCCAAACTGATCTCACAATTAAAACTTTCAGATTAGGTCTATTAAACCAAAGATTATATTTTAATTCTCATTATCACTATTCTTTTATTTAAAAATGTAATTATATTTTCATTTTTCATTATTTTCTTAATGGCTTATGCATTCTTTTCATTTAAAATATTTCAGTATTTCATAAATTTCTAAAAAAAACCCAGCAGCTCTTAGACAAGATGGCTGTACTGGGCTAACTTGGAAGAAAACTTCAGACAAAAATAAGAGTTCTGCATCAATCAGTGCATAAAGCCTGAGCAGCAAACACATGGGAAAGACAAACAAAACACCAACATTAAGTCTCAAAAGCTTTTCTTGCTTTGGAAGGAACATCAAAATTTTTCAAAAGCTCGGTGTTTTTTTATGGAAGTCAATTTAAATGCACCACATTACTAGCTATTGTACTGATGATCTCATCCATGATTATTGGTTAGTTGATTACATGTATGAACTGACTACCTCTGAAATACAGCTCTAACTTTCTGCTCTGGCACTCAGGGTTAAGGAGCAAAGATCATGTGACTGGATTTTTCTTCAAATGCATAATTTTGTAAAATTTTCACCAGCAAGTTTTATGCTAATAATTTTGATATTGTGCTTAAGTTGAGCAGCCTTGGATGAAAACCCTCTGATTTGAGAATAAGCTGTATAATGACCTTTGCCTGGAAGTTCATACAGGGTTTCCCAACTACACATACACACATAAATTAAAAAGTCTAAACAGGCTACTGATACCCTGAAATGAATTTAGGGAGAGATTAAGATCTTCAGTGAGTCCTGTACTTTGCTCCCCACCCAACACACTATGACACTGAACAGAAGATACACTTGATTGAACCCTGCAGACTCATTGCTCTGATCAGCTTCAGAGCTGCTTATTTTCAGGTTACCACATCTATTGGTGACACACAGCTAAACTTACACTTTTAATAATGATGAATGTAAACACACTGCAAGAAGTCACCTATTAAAATACACTCTGGATGCAATTGCACAGAGGTAGAGTCTGCTGCTTCCAGGCAACAGCTCAGCAAGATGAAAGTAATTCTGCACAGACACAGCAGTCGAAACCCTGCCAAGTTGTGAAACTGAGACTAATCTTCTGGATATCTTCCTAACAACACTACAATAACATGTCTCATTTATATTTAAATTAAGGTGGGTAATTGAAGACTTTAAGCATTTATAGAGTGACTTCAGAGACCTAATATTGTAATAGTTGTATTTTAGATGAATGGCCTTACCAAGGTCATGGATATGCAACTCTTACGTTTTGCTTGTAGCAAAAGCTTTTTGCTTTGAGCAAAGCCTGGTTTAGCCTCAGGAGATTAATTTATTAAATTCAAAAGTATAAGCTAAATATACTTTATGACTACTGGAATCCCTGCTAACCCACATTCCTAAAAAACAGTTCATTTTACTATCTGGTTTTAGAAGAACCTATTAGAACTCCACCAATGGGTAAAGGGCATCTTAAGCAATTTGGCATGAAGTAAAACAGTTGTTGAACTGTCTGTATTTGGTTTGCATGGGAAGGTTTTGGCAGCTGGGGGAGCAACAGGGGTGGCTTCAGTGAGAAGCTGCCAGAAGCTTTGCCCATGATGTCCTGATGGCTCCAGGACTGACCCTTTCTATTGGTCAAGGCTGGGCCAATCAGGAATTATAGCAGTGCCTCTGTGATAACATTTATGAAGGTGAAAAAGTTATTACACAGAAACAATTGCTGTCTGAGAAAAGAGGTGTGAAAGCATGTGAAAGGAACTGCTCTGCAGACACCAAGGTCAGTGGAGAAGGAGGGACAGGAGGTGCTCCAGGTGCCAGAGCTGGCATTCCCCTGCAGCCCCTGGTGCAGCCCATGGTGATGCAGGATGTGCCCCTGCAGCCCAGGGAGCTCCATGGGGATACAGAGATCCACCTGCAGCCTGTGGAGGAGGTGGATGACTGAGAGGGGGCTCTGACCCCGTGGGAGGCCCATGCTGGAGCAGGGTCCTGGCAGGGACTTGCAGACCCATGGAGAAGGAGTCCATGCTGGAGCAGGGTCCTGGTAGGACTTGTGGGGGACCCACATTGGAGCAGGCTGTGCCTGAAGGACTGCACCCAGTGGAAAAGTGACCCACACTGGAGCAGTTTGTGAAGAACTGTTGCCTGTGGTATGGACACATATTGGAGAAATTCATGGAGGATGTTCTTCTGTAGGAAGGACCCCCCACTGGATCAGGGGAAGGACTCCACTCCCTGTGCAATGGCAGGAACATGTGATAAAATGACTCCTCATCTCCTGGCACTGCTGATGTGGAGCAGGTAGAGCCTGGGAAGGAGGCAGGGGTGGGGGGAAGGTGTTTAACATTTATTTTACTTGTTATTGTCCTGCTCTGATTTTGTTGGCAGTAAATTCAACTAACATCCATAAGACAAGTCTGTTTTGCCAGTGATGGCATTCAGTGAGCAATCTCTCTCCCCTCCTTTTCTAAACGCATGAACCTTTTATTATATTTTCTTTACCCATTCTGCTGCAGAGACAAGTTAAGAGTGGCTTTGGTGGGTTCCTGGCACCAGGAACTGCCCACCACAATGTTTTAAATTCCTCCACTTACCTCTGGTAGTCCATTTGAAGCTACAATACCAGCAGAATTCAAGAAAGGAATGAAGCTTGTGAAATACACATTTTTGACCTAAAAAGGGGAAGAAATGTAACCTTAGCAAGGTAGAGAATCAGCCATGCATACACTGCTTTTGCATCTTTATATCAACAAACTGAGGCATTTCTGTAATGCACTGTGGTTTGTTTTTAATAAAGCAAGAACAAAACTTGCTATACATCCAAAACACAATGATATGTAAGCAGGCAAATACAATCCTTTGCTGGAATACTAAGTGATTAAACTGGTAGAGAACTGCAACTCTTTCCAGCCCTCTCACATTTCTGCTTCCATCATCCATTTGGATATTCAAAAGTCAGTCCTCTTTACACAGAAATATATTTAACAGCAGAGGAAAAGGTGAATGGGGTCTTTTAAGATCTCCCACAGAAGCAATGTGCTTTTTGAATACATTTTCTCATCATAGGATGCAGCTGTGAAATTCCATCAGAACAGCTCTGCATCTGTATGCTACATGCTGTGATCAGCCTGTAACTTCAAATTGTATTATTCACAATTCAGTTATCCTGGCAAAATTATCACCCATACCAAAGGTCTTGTTTTGGGTGGTTTTTGTTTATTTTTTAAACTACTGACTAGAGAAACTATAGAATGGTAAAATACCTTCACTACTGAAGGTAACTACTTGACAGAATAGTTAAGCTGGCACAAATAATGTTGTTTTAAAAAAAGACCATTTAAATAAATACACATTCCAGATGGAGTCTAGCAGCAAGACCTATCAGATTGTAAAGTGTAGGCATTACCTCATCAAAATTACAATCATGCTCTTTACAAAGGATTTCTATAATTTTTGTGTCGGTATCGAGCTGCTTTGCAGCACGCGAACTCCTGTTCTGACCTCTTCTTGGAGTGCGGGCTGAACCATTTACAGTCACTGCAGACACAGAAGACTCTGGAAAGATATGCAGAACCATCACAAGGTTAGAGTCATCTTAAGAAAGAAGAAATTTAAGTTACTAAACTTAGAAGATTCTACTTCTTATATACTTTTTCAGGTCTTCCCCTTAAACAGATTTTTTCTTTCCATCTGTTCAGCTAGGTAAATCTTCATTATAGAAAATCTATACAAAAAGAAAGGCAATTTTAAAATTCCTCTATCAGTAGTTGGACATTTTGTTTTTAAGAAGCTACTCTACACAGAATGTAACAGCACTTTCTGCAAGTAGCTTTAACTGTGTATCTGTTTTGCAAAGCTAGGAAAGCCTTATCTTTTCACAGATGAGTAACTATTGTCTTCTATTTTTAAAGAAGTATAAAACAAGAAGCTGAAGGACAATAAATCACTGCAGGACTTCAGTGATGGTGGGAACCTGAATATGGTCCTGGAGGGAATTCCTCCTTTCCCTGAATACCCTCAGACACACAAGCAGAAACAAACAAGTCCACCTCAAAGAAAGTATCAAAAAACCTTAATACTGTGTGGTAAAATATTTCATTTTGTTAAACTCAAAACAGATAGCTTAAATGGCTTAAATATGTGAGTTATATTAATAACATACATTAATATGATTAAATATTGTTGGTTTAAACCTGACACTGCAATCAGCAGTAACTTTACCTGCTTCATTTGCATTTGACAGCTGTTCTGAGAAACTCTGACAAGCTATACTGCAGAGGTGGTTGCATCTTAACCTCCTCAGCCTTAGTCAGATCATAAAACTTGACACCATTTATCACAACACGAAGCTTCTTGGTCATGAGTGTTTGAACAATACATTGTGTTATTTTCTCAAAGAATGCAGAACTGTTTGACAGTTCATGCATAGCTTCACATTAGAAGCCCAGTGCTTTGCACTTAGGACAGTGACACTCATCTGCAAATTAGTCTCAAGTGGCAGAATTTTTTTCAAGATATGATGCTCAAAAACTAAACTGTTTCTAAAAATGAGCTCCTATTCTGCAAGTTTTCACTACAAAAAAATATATCCATGTGAACACAGAATTCAAAACCAGGTGGTTTCAATTCAGTGGTTTTTGAAAAGGATCTGCTTTATAACACCTGAAATAAGCAGCAGCATGTATGTCTGTCCTACTAGAAATGACAAATTTAAATTCCAAATAGTACTGGAGGAAAGCAGGGATCTGTTTGTCCTAAGTCCATCCTTTTCCACCTTTTACTCACATTCACATTAGAATAAGAGCAAGGTTATTTGTTTTCACCTGCAACAAACAATCACTAGGTCAGATAAATACCTTCCAAAACACAGAATTTAAAGAATATAGTACTGAATACTGTATCTGTTCTACAACATTACAACCTAGGTGGATGTTTAGTTGCCAAAGAAAGAAATAAAGCAAATAGATTTAGGCTAAATATACTAGGGCTGCATCTTAACCCACCAGAGGATAAACTAATTAGTAAAAAAAGCATGAGTCACATCCTGTGGCTCCAAATATTTCAGTATATTAATTCCATAGCTTGCTGAAGAAAATAGTTAACTGAAATAGAATTCTGTCTTTGAAAGTTGCTATAAATATTTACTTTCTCTACCTTTTTAGTGAGGTTTTCCAAGATTTAGGTATAAGAACTTAATGGGTAAAAGCCTACCGCTGAATAGAAGTTTTTATAGAGAAGACCCATTATATTTTTACTTAAAATAGTGACACTTGCAAGCAGGATGCAATAAAAGCAAAGCTGTCTACATTTTACCTCTATTCTTTTATTTTGAGCTGCTATCCACTGTATATATGTTTTAAATATCTATACAGTCCAGTATCTTGTATATTTCTGCTGTTGGCATACTGTTATACAGCAATAAAGTCATAGTACCAGATTTCCCTTTTGTAACTCAAGACAAACCTAAATAATAGTTCTCAGTTATAATCTACCCAGGACCTGAATTCTTTAACCAAATTAAACTTGCTGTTTTAACAAGTCCCTAAACAACTAGTATGGGGAGAGGACATAGCAAAAATTATACTAAATATACTGCCACATTCAGGTAACTGAATTCAAGTTCACTATCACATACATTTAACTAAAACAGGAAAAATGCATTTCAATAAGCTTAAGAAATTTTATTATGTAATTATGAATGTTAGCATAGGTAATAGAAATTTAATAAATTCACTTTCTACTTCAATGAAAAAAAACAAAAAATTCTTACTGTATGGTTCCTTGAGCATAGCAGGAGGTGACTGTTTGATAAAATAGTCTAAGACACACAGCAACAACTGGAAAGAAATCACCAGGTCATCTTCCATTTGCAACACTTTACCTGCAAGTATTTAAAAGGGTAAAGAAAACCTTTTTGAGAATGATTTACTTAATTTTAGAAGTAATTTTGCAAAACAAAGATTTGGAAGTTCATATAGTAAAACACTACCACTGGAATTCAGGAACCATCATACAGGATGACAGTGTTCTTTAAAGATTATTGATTTTAAAACTCATGGTGCTTCAGTTCATGGCTTCAGAGATAGCATACACAAACAAAATAACTGTGTACAAAATCCTTCCTTCAGTGCTCAGTCCTGATTTTTCCTTTTTACTGTAAAAGAATAACTTCTTACTTCTGTGTAACTCCTCCTTGCTTTCTTTTTTTTGTGGTTTTATGCAAGCTTTTTGAAAGCTGCTAAATATTCAGAAAGCAGGAGCCACTAGTATACAGTGAAGAGAAATTCAAAACATGCTATCACACTGTAGGTTCAGCCTGTCAAATTTTTATTAAATTACTTAAGTCACACAAGTAATAGCATGAAGAGCACTTTTAGAGTNTCCTTTTTACTGTAAAAGAATAACCTCTTACTTCTGTGTAACAGAATAGAATACATTATTCCAGTTTCTCCCAAATTATGACTCATATGCCAGAGAAGATCTACAGGACTGTCCCAAGATGACATACATTGCCACAAAAAATTCAGGAAGTCCACAGTCATTTTGAACAGGTACAGATCTACCTGTGCTCTACTTACACGTGCAATTTTTGTACTTAGTTTCTATCAGAAGTAGCAAGCATCACCCAGGCTCTTCTGAAGCTCCAACTATTTCTAGTAAATTTTAGCTTTCTTTCTTCTCAAGAAAAGGCAGGCTAAAAAACCTTTTATGGGTTTTGATTTATGCTTATGCTTGGAGAATTCTAGTGAATTCTCTAGTGAAAGCTCCACAAAACTCAGCTGACTCAAGTCTGATTTTGACATTAGAGATGCATACACTTCACTGATAACACACACCTGCAGTAAGCAGCATTTGAGATGCAAGATCCATTCCTTTTAGTAGGAGTACAATGAGACAAGAACTCCATGGACTGCTATTAACATTTCATTACTCAACATTAACTGTAACTTACACCTTTTCAAGGAAGATTTGTATCATTCAGAGGACATGCTTTCAGGGACTTACTGTAATAACTTATTATTAAATGTGTTTTATTAAATTATATATATTTATAACATACATAAGCTTATTTTTAAAAATATGCCTGTTTTTTATGGTAATTATCCATTGTTAAAATACTGCAGACTATAAAGCACCTCAGAATAGACTTAAATACAGAATAGCAAGCTTTAAAGTAAAAGGAAAAAAATAATAGAAATTTTAGAAAGCTTAAATATATATACAGAAAGTATATCAGTGAGAAGAACAGCCGAACTGTATATAAAGAAATATTATTGAGTAGTTACAAAAACCAGGCAATCAAAACATGCTGGGTCTGTTTATTTGTTTGTTTATTACTTATTTGTAATAAAGTTTGTTTATTACTTATTTGTAATAACGACAACTAGTCTTATGTTGGATATGTAAACCAAACTTACTTCAAAAATACTCATCGAAATTACTGTGTTTTAACCAAAACTCACCTTTTGCCAGCAAAAAAGTAATCCAGTAATTTTTCAGGACTAATACAGAACTGAGTTCAGCAGAAATCCTGCAAGGAAACAAAAATACTTTGCATCGATAGCTCTGTAATAATTTAAACTACACTGTTTGAAAACATGCTTCAGTCTATGGAACTATTTAACAACATGCAACACTTCCCAAAGAGTAAAGTTTACTAAAAATCTCATTTCATTCCCTCTGTAATTATGACTACACATTTGAAAAACTTAAGTCCCTGTAAAGCCATTCAAGAATCAGGAAATATCCGTATCATCCCTGGAAAAGAAAGTGAATGTAGACAATTCAACTGCCCTGAGCTGTCTTCTCTTGTGCCTTTGACTAATGCCCTACTCTGCAGCACAGCACGAACTCAAGCTCATTTGGGAGCTGTTAAGGAGTGTTTTAGTACACTCATTTGTTGCTGTGTTTAGGAAGCTCACTCTCCATCCAAATGCTCATTTCCGCATACACCATTGGGTGGCAATACTTCATGGAGGAGGGATAGATATATAAAAATATATATAAATACAATGTGATACATATCTACTTATATTATACTTATATACACACTATATATTTTTATAAGAATATACTTATACAATATACATAAGGTGTATAGATGACATAAATAGAGATATATATATATGTAACATATATATATAATTTCTGCATCTCCCATCATCTCATTGAAATTCAAAGTCCACACTAAATCTAAAGTAAACACACAGCATACTACGACTTAGATCAGTCCTGAAGGGTTAAAAGTTAACATGCCATCATGTTTTACATCTTATCTTGACAAACACAATTTAGGAAAATCAAACTTACTCACTACTAGGTTGTTCCAGATAAATAAGGCCACAAGTCCTAGAAAATCAAAATTAATTTTAATTTTTGAACATGCTTCTGCAAGCAAACTACGCAATATCTATGACTTCAGTGTAGTTAAAAAATACACCAGTTCACAAAACATTTTTCTAACTTAAAAAAAAAAAAAAAAGCTGACTCAAAGAACAGTTAATAGCCCTGCCAAGCCTGAAATAATGTTGTTGTTTGCATATTTATGTCAAAGCTTAGATAGCAAAACTATTTGAACTTGGTATAATAAAATTGCTTTCTTCCAGAAAGACAAGATCTGTACGTACATTGTTACTCTGTGTTTTGTACAACACAGCAAAGTGTGCTGCAGCTGCACAAAACACGCTATAAAAGGGCATTTAAAAATCTTTAGTATTTCTTTAGTGTCACTGCAAGCCTTGTGGTGTAATGTTGCCTCCCAATTATTCTAGGTACATACCATTTCAAGAAAAAAATTCAATTTATGCAAAAACAAACTAGGATATATATGCCTTCATTCCATAAACTACAAAAAGGTGATCTCCTACCCCTTTCAAAGGTTATTTAAGAGATATTTGAGAGTCTTTTGTGATTCAGAAGGCAAAATGTTAAGTAAAAAAATATTTAGATAGTAAACCAATCCTCTTTATATCTGTAAAAAGCTTAAAGTGAATAGCAATCACTTGTCACGCACTCTTACTCCTGTTTGTACTGCAACAAGGGGGTTGTTTAACACAGCATTGTGAGAGTTATGGAGTAAAATGTAAGAGGTGATTATTTAATGCATGTAAACAACTCAATTTCACTGTTCTGCAAATATTAGCACACACAGTTTAAATGGGCTCCTATAACACAGTTTGAAACATTCAGATACTTAAATGTTGACAGACAAATCAATTTCAAAATGAAAAAGCATACACTACCTTTCAAACTTGTGGTATAGTGCAAATAATACATCGTATTTTTTTTTCAGCCTTGATACAGTGCTATCAACTTTAGTGCTTACAGTATCCATGTTAACATCCACCTCTCTCAGAAACTGAAAAAATGTGCATACACTGAAAAAAAAAACAAACAAAGATGACACATCATAACTCATGGTAACAAGTATTCTGAAATAGCTCTTAAAAAAGAGAAAATAAAAACACATCTCCAAGAAAACCCATTGCCCTACTTCACTAGACTCCAGCACGTTCTTCTACCATTACCAGTGACTGAACCCTTGCTTTGGGAAACGTTACTTGTTTACCTTGAGCTCCACCTTTACATTTTCCAGACCTAGGAATACTGTTCAGAGGTATCTCACGATACAGGCTCTACTACAGAAGGAAAATTTTCTTGCCTAGCACAGATATTATCTCTGGAAGTCAGAATTTGCTAACTAGACACACCTTTGTTCTTGTGCTGCTGGTAATACCACAAATATCCAACACACACCTCTCAGCTCTCCTGTTCTACTTTAGAAACGCTCCTACTACTCACTCTAAGAACATGAAACCTTGGCTCCATCCATGCTAAAGAAAGACCTAGGAATGAAAACTGAGATGAATGTGTTGAATTATATAGAATTTCAAGTCTTTCAACAGGACATCTCCACCCTTTGGAAATATTACTACACAAGAGATCAAAGTTCTCCCTACTCATCCATGTAATATTATGGCCACCAAGGAAGCATTATGTTATGTTCATAACTAAAATGAGTGGATTGCTAAAAATTAAAGAGGAGGAAGCTATCAACTATTTTCAACTATTTCAACTGTATCAAATACATTTTGATCCTTTATCAGAATATAATATTCTGAGAGACTTTTTGATCTTTGCAGATTAAAGATACAAGATAGAAAACCAGTCAGAAGCTCATTTAAGAACCCTTATCATGGAATAAAAGATCTTTCTAATATATCTGAAGGCTCTAGAAGATGACTAGTAGAAATCTCTGCCAGTTTGACCTTATAGCTGAGAAAAAGCCCAGGGCTAATAAGCAATTGAGTATTGCATCACAATCAGCAGAGTAACGGCTTACTCTTTGAAACCCTAAGGGAAAAAGACTCAGTTTTTAGCACAAGCTGGTCTGTGGAACTTGGGTGGAACATGCTGAACGTTGCTGCACAAATGCAATTGGCTTTTGGCTACATGGTTCTGACACAGTCAACGCTGAAGAGATTAAGTCAAAACATTGGACCTGACTCTGCTCTGGGAGATGATGCAAGGTAGAAGAGGGCATGGAGAAGTCTAACCATAACAGATGATTTCAAGGAAAAGGATATTCTGGCCCAAGCCTGAGGTTATTGCCAGGACTTAGCCTCCTGCCCTAGAGCAGCGAGAGGCTCTGCTCTTGTACATGCTTTCCACACACTGCGCAGCTCCTAGGCAGGTGGCACTGGAATTCTTTCCTTAGATGAATTTAACACAAGGTTGTTGTTCCCACCTAAATTTACCTTAGAAGCAGATACTATAATCTTAATTTCTGTATTATGAACTTAATTAATATACAATATAACAGTAACACTCCCCTAGCAAAAAGAGTGTACAAAGTTTAGCCTGGCATTAAAATGTTTGAGAAAGAGCAGCATGCTGGGAAACTGTTTGAAGAGTAACGTTTTTTTTTCCCCACTTCTTGATTTAGCCTAAGCCTAATGTTGGGAAAAAGGTTTTATGGAAAATCATCATAGAGGGAAAGAAAGAAATTTTAAGTGCAATTTGCACCAACCTAAACAGATGAATACTTTAGGGAGAGCAAGAACAAGAATGAGATGAGATGAGTGATACAACCAAAGCCAACCACAGATGAATCAAACAAGTATCACTGCTCCCTCAACTAAGATATGACAGCAAGACTTCTAGTTTACCAATATATTCAGAATTTCCACAAGTAACCTTCATTGTAAAATCAACTAGTCTGATATGCACAAAGATTCACTATGCTTTAAAAACATTCTCTTTATAAAAATGTTGACAAGTTAATTGTTGAAATCTAAATTCACATACTTAAACTCACTTACCTTATGTTTATACTTTTCAAAAGCTCAGTGAAAGTAAATGTTACTTCATCCAGATCAACGGCTACAATAAAGATACATACTCCCCAGGTTTCCTTTTTCTTTTTGTTACAAGCCTTTTTGAAAAAAGAGAGGAAAGAGTTTTTACTAATCAATAAAAATGGGTAATGCATGGAAAGCAATAATTTGTCCAAACATGATTAGAAATAGTTAAACAAAACATCCTCAACCAAACATTTCGCTATGACAGCCAATTATTTTATAACAGAAAACTATTCCAGGTTTTACAATACAGGTAAAACATTTCAAGCCTTATTCCTACAGTACAAGATCAATTTTACCCATACAATTCAGCAAAGCTTTAAAATACAAGCTTTGGTTCCATGGAACGTTTATGCAAAGCAGAAGTTACGATTCCTTTTTTTGTTTCCTAAATTACCATATTTGATCATAACAAAACACTGGAAGTTCAGAAATAAGCCAAGCTGTAAAAGCATAATTGAAATCTTTACGATGAAAGGCAATAAACACTCATAAGTGAGTACAGCTGTGTCAACCACTCATCACTGCTGAACCACAAACCCATCTCTGCTTACTAAAGTGTGACAGCAACAAGCAATTCCAGCCATTTTCCTACCATACATCTACATTTAAGGCCTGCCTTCTGCTATTTAGAAGATGCAAGTTATAACCAATCATCCTTCATCAAATAAGACAACCCACAATGACAGACATGGCATCCACATGACGGTTCACAAACCACTCACTTGAAGTCAGACAGGCATCATTTAAGATTCCAATACCCTTCCACCAAAACAGCAACTCAGTGGAAAACCCCTGAAGAACAATGACATGTAGAATCATGGAAAAAAACCCTTAAGCAGGTATATCCCAAGTTTTGGAAACAAAGCTATTTTGAAGACAGAACTAGGCATAGGTGCAGGCCAAAACTGCAGAAACAGCAGATTTGTAAAATACTTCTCGGACATCCAGCATCCTTGTAAATAAAACTGCAACCACCCAGGCCCACAGCAAAGGAGCAGGATCTGAACACGTTCTCTGCAGCTCTAGGTCAGACATGACATCTATTGGAGGACAGAGGTGAAATGGAGCACCAGGAGCAAGTGAATGGAAACACTGCATTCCTGCTCTTCCACACTGCTTAGCTTTAGCCCACTCCCTGGCCTATGTTCTTATCCTTTCCCTGATCACTCCACTTAACTGCCTCCTAGACAGCACCAATGAGAGTTGCAGGGGCTTGTTCACTCTAGAAAATGTTCCCCAAAGGCAGTAAGAGTAAGACTGCACCAGACCTAGCTCACTCCATCTTAAGCAGTCTTCCAAACCTGCTTTGAAATCCTCTGCACAGTCAGCATCCATCATGTCCTTGCTTAGTCAGCAGTGCAACCATGACCAATAACCCTCTGTGCCCATAAATGATACAATTTCACTAGAATTGCCTATGGGAAATACACAAAACAGAGTACTTTGCACCTTATTAGCATAAAAGATTTGATAACAGGATGCCTTGGCAGGACCAAACAGAACCTCGAGAATCAACAAGATTGCATGAAGATCCAATCAGACACTTGACCAGAAAAAGAAAACTTTATCAAACTCTGCAAGCAAAGGACTGTTTTATTATGCATAAGTTTTGTATTTGATTTCAATCTAATCTTTGTAGTAAACATTGCTAGCCTCCTGAAACAGTATATAAGTCTAAGTCCCAAATAATATCAGATTCTTATGACCATTCAGTCTCCCTGTCTCTCTCCATCGCTGAAAATTGCCAACATTTTATTTTTTGCAATTGTTCTGTGTTTCTTGGGAACAGCATTTATACATCAGGGAAGACTGGCTGGGCTGGGGGCCTTCTCCAAAGAACAAAAACTTTGACTGGTTTGTGCAATTGTTAAGAGTTATAGAACAGGCTTCAATGCAAAACTAACCAGCTACCCTCAACAATGTGACAACTGACAATTATTTAAATCACTATTTTCTCCCTCCATTCCTATTTGAGTGTTTCTACAAATCATGATTCCTTGCACAAGAGAAAATTATTTTGAAATAAGCTATTAACAGACTGAGATGCATTTGTTGATAACAAAGGGATATAAAAAAATGTGAAGGTTAATGCCAGCTAGCGAACTAAGAAGGATGACTACTCACACTGAGCACACCCCTGCCCCTGGAGTCAGCTGGCCTTGTTTAATAAATAAGTTCCTTTCACTCATGCTCCTGCAAACTCATACCATGATGTTACCCTGTAAATCCAACATCTTGAAGGGCAGGAGGACTGAGTGCTACCAAGTGGTGAAATTGTTCCTGGTTTGTTGCCCATCCAAACAAGCCTGGCTTTCCTGGGCAGCCTAGCTCAACTCTGGCAGGATGAATGGTAGAAGGCCATAGCAATGATTTATTTGATAGGAGTGAGGTCTGGTTTTGCAAGAACAACCTTTAAAGTCCTTGTCCAGTATGGGTGGGGGTAACAACTCATTTATTTTGACCATTAAACAAGAAGGCAGTGTCAGAGGCAGCCTAGCAATCCATGAGATTCAAACCATTACAGCAAGCCAAACTCCAGTATCAGGACTACTCCCACACCCATTGCTGATGGTACAGGATGCTTTGGACACCTTCTCCTTAACACAAGATGTTAGATGACTGCTGGCATAGCAAGAAAAATTATACACAATCCAAGACAAACAGATTATGGGTTGGGGTTTTTTTTCTAGTAGCAAAGAAAAGGTGAGCAACACCTGAGCATGTCTGCCTTATAACTAGCTGAGAGGAAGGAGAGTAAAACATGAAAGAACACCAGACTGGGACTATCCCACCAGCTGCTGCTGGTTAAAACAACCAAAGACATAGGTAAACTGCAGTTTTCTCAGAAAATAAGGTATGAAGATTCCAGTGATTTTAATCCATAAATATTGTTGTGGCTTAACCCCAGCTAGCAACTAAGTACCAAACAGCAGCTTGCTCACTTCTCATCCCTGCAGTGGGGAGGAGTGTCAGAAACCAACCATCACAGCTTGAGAAAATAACAGTTTAATAACTGGAACAAAATAAAATGCAGTGATAATAACAACAACATTAATAATAATTGCAATGGAAATGAAAGACGGAGAGAGGCATAAAACCCAACAGAAACAAGTGATGCTCAATACATTTGCTCACCACATGCTGACCAATGTCCAGCCCATCCCTGAGCAGCAATCAGCAACTCCCAGCAGAACTCCAGCGATTAATACAGTGGGCATGATGTTATGTGGTATGGAATACACCTTTGGCCAGTTCAGGACGCCTGTCCTGGCCATGCTCCCTCCAGATCTTTGTGTGCATACCCACTGGCAGAGCATGGGAACCTGAAAAGTCCTTGACTTAGGGCAAGTACTACTCAGCAACAACTGAAACACCAGCACTGTCAACATTCTCATACTAAATCCAAAACGCAGCACTATACCTGAGAACAAAGTCAGCTTTATTCCAGCTGAAACCAGAACAAATATAAACATCATGGGGCAGAAGGGGAGAAGAGATAAGGAGATGTCTTCCTGTCAAGTCACACTCATAAGAACTCTCCTCTTCACATCCCTTTGCTTCCCAAGTTCACTTCTTTCCTATACAAATGAGTTCAAGTTGACTGCTGAACAAAAAACACAGCAGCATCGCTTCTTCCAACTATTCTGCTTTGTTTACAGCCAAAGCAGATGATTCATCTCAGATGGACTTGAATGCATGGGAATGAAATGAATACAAATTCATAGCCAGAAATGAATTTCTGAGGGTTTTCTTCTTCACCAGTCTGACTCAAGATCTTTGTTGATACAGCATCACTACAGAAAATGAGCAGGACAACAGCTCAACATCTGCCCTTGGCTGTCCTTCAGTTTCAGTAAGATGACTTCCAGTGACCTTAATTCAACTCATCATGAAGCAAATCAATTGCCTACCAATCACAGCCCTAAGATTATTTAACACCTAGTAGTCTACATAGGTTTCTTTCTATCATCTTCTATGTAGGATTCCAAGGAACCAATGCTATAACTTTGGGCAACGTAGGTCAGTTCTGTTGAATCAATACCATTTTCTAAAAAGATCTAAAACTTTTACAAAATCTTTCAAAATATTTCTCATTCTGGATTTAACATTACTTTCATTCTGTCTGATTTTTACCAGATGACTACATTATTAAATCTAGTGAAAACAACCTGGGAGGAGTCATTGTCTTAAAATGCTCATCCAACACTTAACTATTGTAAAATGGGATTCTTGCCTCTCTTCTTTCGAGATGTAGCTGAAAGGTGTTTAAGGCACTAACAGAAATAACTTCTGTTCTCTGCCTCCAGAGGTTCTCCAGTGCTAAACCAGTCCCGAGGAGGAGATGGTCACAGGAAGTCTCAGCTCTTGTATGCAGTTAGAGACATTTACTCTTCTCCCAACACTGATAACAATTTTGATGACAGCCTACAAAAGTGATCCAAGAATAGAAACTTCAAATGATATTGTGTAAAAGAAGGTCAAGGGAAATGTACATGAGAAACATGCAAACACAGATGGATACTTGAATCAAATGGGATACAGGATGTCTCACTAGAAATACCAAGCACCTGATTTTTGAAGAGGAAGATGTGGAACTTCGCTTCCTAAAATAAAATCTCAGTTACTACATTCTAATCAATATAGAGAACTAGCTTGATGGTACAAGAACACAGACATTTGCTAGAGAGAGTCCAAAGGAGGTTACAGAGATGATCAGGGGGCTGGAGAGAGTTGGGGTTGTTCAGCCTGGAGAAGAAGAGGCTTCAGAGAGATCTTACAGCATGTTCCAGAACCTAAAGGGAGCTATAAGAGCTGGAGAGAGACTTTTTACAAGGGCATGTAGTGATAGGACAAGGGGGAATGGCTTCAAACTGGAAGAGAAGAGCAGGTTTAGATCAAGGATTAGGAAGAAATCCTTTACTGTGAGGGTGGTAAGGCAGGCACCAGGACAGGCTGACCAGAGAAGCTGTGGATGCTCCATCCCTGGAATTTTCAAGGCCAAGTTGGATGCAGCCCTGAGCAACCTGGTCTAGTGGAAGTTGTCCCTGCCCATGGCAGGGGGGTTGTAATTAGGAGACCTTTAAAGGTTCCTTCCAGCCCAAAACAGTATGATTACAGAGGGTGGAAGATGACTGGAGAAGAGTCAAGAATTCTCACAATAGAAAACTGTTCAGAATAAAAACCTGCAGGAAAAATATCCCAGGGAAAAAAAAATAAATCTGTGACCATAATAACCCCTGTCTACATATAAGAAGTTCTGTGTAAAGAAAGATCCTTCATTTTTCAGCAATGCCAGCTTTAAATTTTCTATTGAACATTGTCTGGGATGGAAGATTATTATTAGTTTACAACAGATAAGATCAAATTCAAATATAATATTAGCTAAAAATAATGAAGTCAATGGAAAGCACTGAACTAGTAAAAATACTTCATCTGATATGCAAAGTTCCCATTACACTTTCACATGTAGCAAGACTGGAGGGGTCATCAATCTCTCCCCAGGATAGGCAGAAGATGAGTAAAAAAAGAAACTCTATACCAGCTGCCCGAGCTTTTAAAGTGCAAGGGCACATACAAGCAATGCATCTGCTGCTAAGATACTGAATATATTCAGCAGGAGGCCATGGTGATGATTTGTTTGTTTTGGGACTTTTAGTAGCTTTTCTTTTTTTAATAACAGAGGATCCTAAAATATCTGTAATTTTGCTCATCCATGCAAAGCTTCAATGGATTCAGGTTCAGTTTAGCTGCAGTTCTATAAATTAGAGACAAAGTCTAGACAGAAAACATTTCATTAGCTCATATGTCTTTCATGCTTTTGCCAAAAGCAAGAGGCCTCTCTGTCTTTTAATGTGAAGATGAGGTGGCTTACCAATTAAAATACTCTCTTTTTAATAAGGAACCCAACTGATAGGAACTGGTTTAATTTAAATGTGAAATTTTATAGATTAGGGACACTTGGCCTGCTGAACATGAACTTTTTGGTCTATACAGACCAACCTTCCATACTTAAGTAGTCTTTATTTCATTCCTCAACTTAAGCTATAGTTTACCTTGTACATTTTCTTCACTAAGAAAACAGTTCAACTCCTGCACAAATCAAGTGCTCTGCAGCATCTGCATACCAGTGTAAGTCACCAGTCAGGGAGAATTTCAGGATGTAAGATAAGTAATTAGAGACAAGAAAAAATGCCTAAAATGTCTTCATATGCTAGAGACTTTGAGGGAAAAGAAAAGGCAGCAATAATACATTTCTCATGGGGTACAGAATTTTACACCACTGGCTCGAATTATAACAGAAACAAATCAGTTCAATACTTGGGGGAAAAAACACATGGGCAAATAAACTAAACTAGGAAAACTTAACTATGCAGACTGCAGATCTTTCACCACAACAATTTTTTAATAGCGGGTTAGACAAATACTTGATAAAAAAGGCTCAGGAATTCCTGAGTCTGAACAGCTGAGCTGCAGCAGAACAGTGAGCCCCATTTCCCAAACAGTGCTATGAACAGCCAACAAAAAAAATGGAGCTCCTACCCATGCACCACATATTGCAGCCAACTAAGCCGATGAGCTCGAAGCATACCAGACCCTGTGCCTTAAGGTCCTTGGCAGACTCCAAATTCTATCAATTTCCTAAACCACTTCAATTCTCTTTGGAGAAGTTTGGTTCCAATTTAGTCACCATATCATCTGTTCCTCACTCGGGTTCTTTCCAATATATTCAGCAACAATTTGCTCAAGCTTTTTTTTCCCTGCTTTTATCATCCCATATTCTACTTCAGATTCTCATTTTGTTGTTCTCTACCAAAACAAACAATAGCAGAACATAAAAAATGCCCTGAGCTTTTTCATAGCAGAATTAGTATGGCTTCCTGGACTACTTCTAATATCCCTTACAAAAACAATCACATGCTGCTTACCAAACTACATTAGTAATTTTACTAAATTTATTCCATCTAGAATTTACAAGCACTATTGGTTCATAATACAGATTTCAGGAGAGTTACAAAAAATAAGACTACAAGAGAAGCAAGGATCAGAGTCAATGTTAAGCAAACAACAATCAGTGTGTAAAAGTTTTCAAACTAAGACTAAAAACTACTCTAAAAGATTCTATTCATCTAGGTAGTTTGGTTTGATAAAGAAATGATAGAGAAAAAAATATTGTATGACACCAGCAAAAAGCTCTTTTTTAGATAAACACTTCCATCTGCACAATAAGCTTGTGTGGGAGTTCACCAGATATCAAAAGAATTTAAAAAGAAACATCTTTCTGATTACACATCAGACACCTTCCTTCACCCCACACACCAAGAGTTCTGATTCAGCATTTGGGGTTCTAAGAGATTTTGAGTTACCATTTTACTGTAGAAGAATGTAATTAAACTTGGCTGTCACAGAGGAAAGCTTTAATGTTGTTCCACTGTGAAGGAAAACACCACCGTATTTAACAGACAGCTGTAGTGTTTTTGAACAATCCCTCTCTGCAAACATGGTTTTTACAACTACAGGTCAGCCACATTTTCCAGAAAAGTTGTGTGACCACCTTTCTCTTGTCACCTTTGTCCTCCTCACCTCTCAAAGAGGTTCAGCTGTTTCAAGGACTCGCAGCCCAGCTGCAATAGGATGAAGCTGTATATCCTTGACTCACATGCTATGGATCCAGATAACTGGAGAGCACTGCAAGGAAAGCTACAGTGCACAGAAAGAAAATGCAAGATAAGAAAGCTGAAATTTCAAAGTATCATTACTAGTAGCTCAAATGTTCAAAAGAAAAAATATCAATGTGGAAAGGTGTGACATCCTGAAGGAAAAAAAGCAGTTGCTCCAGTGGGCATTGGCATTCATTCGAGGCAGCAGCAGATAAGTTCTCTCCTCCTGGCTGATGCCTGCCTAGCCAGTAAAATGTCTCACTGAAGAACAGGCACATTCAGGCTGTTAGGTCATGACATTCTAGCAATTTTTTGTGTATATGCCTGCCAAAAATAATTGCTGTATAGTTTTAAGCCACATGTACCTGGTTTGCAGAGTCTCTGCACATGCACCCCAAGCGACTCAAAAAGGACAGCACTACAAGATGTTTTCATTTCACGTCACTAAATATTCACTGAGCAAGGATACAGCAGATGTTCAGACTACATCCAAAACCCACATCTGTACCCTGAGTATCTGCCAGTTACCACAGTACCTCAAGTCTGGGCCACGCTGCTTCCTAGTTACCACTACAAGTGCCCTTCCCATCCTCAGAGATTTGGCAAGCACAATTCTAACAACAACCACAAAAAAACAAGGCCAGTGAGACAAGAAAGGCAAGGTTTCAGGTATTTGTACTTTGTAAATGGCTTGAGAGGGGGATTCTTAGATGCTACCTCCATTTCCATCAGCTGCCTTAAGATTTAAGCTTATTCAAGTCAAACCAACTACATTGCTAAACAGAAGCATTCTGATAAGTATTTGTCTCAACTCGTGTCCTGCTGTTTAACTTTTTGCTTGAGAACAGAAAGCTGCTACACAGGTTCTGCTCCAGTTCAGATTTGAACAGGAGGTTACTACTGAACCTCACTGATTAAAAGACATGCAACTGGTGCTTGCAGGACAAATCCTGGGACAGCCCCTCCAACATACCTTTACCAGAGGGAAGAAAAGAGTAGCCTCCTCCTGAATCCCTGCAACTTGAACTAGAGAGTCATCCTGAGAAGCCAGGCTCACCATAGGAGCTTGACTTGGGAAAAGAAGCAGCAATTAGCCAGGCTCTTAATTTGCTTGACTTCAGAGTCAGATGAAGCCTGCTCTCAGCTAGAAGTAGCAACTCCAGTGCCTTTCAGGTCCCCATGGAGGGACACACTTGACAGCTTATTCATTTCAACACCTTGCAGACACATCTGTAAGTTTGAGGGAAAGGCCCTGGATTGAAACACAATATAATGTAGATTTTTTCTTCCCTGTACATTGAAAGGCTCTCAACAATCAGTTTTAATTGCAAGACAGCAGATATTAGCTATGTATCATAATGAAGGTCTGGTTCTGAATAGGTAAAGGAAACAATCTTCAGATGCTGAAAGGTTTCAGACACCATGTATCTTATCTGGCCGCTGCTAAGTAATGATCAGTGAAAACAAAACTTCACCTGTAAATGAAACTTGCAGGATTACACTGAAACCTGCCTTGATCTTTTTCAGTCAAGGGAACTGACTACTCCTGTTTTCATTCTTATAGGGGAACTCGACTATGCTTTTAGGTAAATGCTTCCTATGAACATCCATGATCAGAAATTGTATCTGTTACTGAAAGAGCTGTACATAGTCTCCCTTCCCCATGCTATTATTACTCTGTGATGTGAATGCATCAAGACTTGGTTATCCACCCTGCAGTTTAAAAAACACAGATAAAAAACTATTAGTAGTGACAGCATAGCTGTGACAGGTCAGCTCAAGTTGCAGAAGGGGAAGCAGAAGTCAGAACATGTACATCAGTGCAAGTCCACACAGTGGGAATAATAGCCCAGCTAGGCATTATAAAACTGCATCTGGACTCTATAACAAAGCCTCTGCCAGGATTTAGCTGTATTATAGCTGTTCTCTGAGACAGCTTGTTGACACAGCAGTCATACTGAGGAGAAGGAAAAGCAAAAATCAAGAAAGGCCCTAACACTTTATTAATCTGTTTATACATGCCCAATGACTAACTTTGAATGGAAATGCCTCAATGATAAGCACAGGCTAACATTATGCAATAGAAAAAAAAAGTTCCTGTCTCTCATCTTCATACCCTTTCTGCAGCCTCATACAGGATGCAGAAGGGAAAAAATACACAGAAACACGCAATAAGACTACCTGTATAAAGCTAAGACATACTTGATATGACTTGCAGTTCCAAGAATTAGCTGATCACATGTTGCTGTTTTCTACTGTCACTTGTTAGCAATCTAGGAGGACTCCTGAGCACGTACCTTTACCACAAAATATTAACAAAAAAGGGCAATCTACAGAAGCTAGTTAACACAGACATGAACACGGCAGCATCTCACTTCAGCCCACCGTCACCTGGGAAAAGCTGAGTCACACTACGTGAGCTCTGCTTGGGGACGCTCGGCGGTCGCTGCAGCCAAGTCAGGGCTCAGTACCTGAGCTGGGGCACAGGACAGGCTCTGCTGCCCAGCGATGCCACCAGCGGCACCCACTCACCACAGCTCCATCCGCTGCCGACAAGCTCTCGTACGTCTTCCACGCTTTCTCCCTCACGCTCTCCGGCACCTTCAGCGCATCACAGAGCACGACGAAGTCCGCGTCGCCGACCTCCAGCCTAGGAAAAGCATCACGCATCGCCAGCGGGGACACCGGACCGCGGGTTGACCACGGAACCCGCGGCC